>OY992878.1:79057818-79352818 GCA_963921405.1 Cepaea hortensis
GGTTGACATTGTTATTTCACATTCTCTGTCATCTACTGCCAATAGTACCATACTTATATATGTAGGACAGAGTTGGTTAACCACTACCATTATATCCACAAGATTTATGAAACTAGGGTTATTTTATATATATATATATATATATATATATATATATATATATATATATATATATATATATATATATATATATATAATTCATTGGCACCTTTCCGTCTTGACAGACGATAGTTTGGTACATTGTGCTTCAAAAAGGCTTAATAACTACGATCCATGGCAGTGGCGAGTGTGGCTGGTAAGGCCAATTCTTGCTGCAAATGTTTGCCCACAGTAGGTGCATGTGAAAACATGGTCATTTCCACCATTTTGCACCATCTTACGTCTCTCACGCTCTGTGTGTGCTTTATCTGCAATCATTTTCTCCTTTGTCTTTATTCCATTTCTGATAGTTGCCCTCCATGCAACACGTTCAGCGGCGACGTGCTCCCAATGTGCATTATCAATAAGGCAGTTCCAAAATCCGACTACATTTATATGCTCGGTGATTTCAATGCTCGTGTGGGCAAGGACTCGAGTTCATGGCCAGTGTGCCTTGGAAAATACAACATCGGTCGCATGAATGATAATGGGCAAAGGCTGCTGGAGCATTGCACTAGAAATGACCTATGTATTACAAACTCCTTTTTTAAAACAAAAGAGATGCGTAAGGTCACATGGAAACATCCAAGATCCGGCCATTGGCATCAGCTGGACTTCATTATCACACAGAGACAACATCTGAACCATACATCATTAACTCGAAGTTACCACAGCGCTGACTGTGATACAGATCATTCTTTGGTTGTTGCAAGGGTTAGACTGAGACCAAAGAGAATCTACACAGCTAAACACAAGTCTAGCCCCAGGATTAATATTATTAACACTCACGATCCTGGAAAGTGCTTTTAATTTCAACAGCAACTTGAAGACGCTTTCAATGATACATCAGAAAATTGTATAGTAAATGATAAATGGAGTAAACTTAAGGAAACTATTTATAAAACAGCGGTAGGGGTTTACGGCACTGTGGATCTTAAGAGGCAGGACTGGTTTGCGGCAAACAGCCAGATACTGCAGCCCTTGATTGATAAAAAGAAGATAGCTCTCTTAAGAAACAAGGAAAGACCAACGCGTAACACTCTGAGTGAGCTGAAGCAAGCGAGGAAGGATGTACAAAAGGCTGCCAGGCAGTGTGCGAATGACTATTGGATCAAGTTATGTGAGTCCATTCAAATCGCAAGTGATATTGGAAACATCAGAAGCATGTATGAAGGGATAAAGAAAGCCTGTGGTCCAATGATCAAAAGAAGCGCACTGCTGAAAACCTTGACTGGAGAAATCATCACTGATAAGAAACAGCAGATGGATAGATGGGTCGAGCACTATTTAGAGCTTTACTCAAGTGAGACCAAGCTAGCGGATGATGCCCTCAACGCCATAGAGGCCCTACCAACTCTTGACCACCTGGACACACTTCCCACCATAGCAGAAGTTAAGTGTGCTATAAATGAGCTTGCATCTGGCAAGGCTCCAGGTAAGGATGGGATTCCAATAGAGGTAATCAGGAGTGGGCAAGACACACTCGCTCTACAGATCCACCAGCTAATAGAGCTCTGCTGGCGAGAAGGACAAGTCCCACAGGATTTCAAAGATTCAAACATCATAACGCTGTACAAGAACAAGGGAGATCGGAGCGACTGTAACAACTATAGGAGTATCTCACTTCTGTGTATTGTTGGGAAAGTATTTGCCAGAATTGTCCTGTGCAGACTTCAAGTCCTGGGAGATCAAGTCTACCCCGAATCACAGTGCGGCTTCCGTCAGAACCGGTCTACCATTGATATGATATTCTCATTGCGACAGATGCAAGAAAAATGCCGGGAACAAAATCAGCCACTGTTTATTGCCTTCATCGACCTCACAAAGGCATTCGATTTGGTCAGTTGTGAGGGTCTGTTCAAAGCACTAAAGAAGATTGGCTGCCCACCAACTCTTCTGTCCATTGTGGAATCGTTCCACACAGGCATGAAGGGTATAATCAAGTTTGATGGCTCAACTTCAGAAGAGTTTGAAATCAAGAGTGGAGTTAAGCAAGGTTGTGTACTATCCCCCACCCTCTTTGGGATATACTTTTCACTTCTACTGAAATATGCCTTTCGTGATCAGGATGACGGTATATACATTCACTCACGCTCAGATGGTTGCCTCTATAATGCTCAGAGATTGAAGGCCAAGACCAAAATTAGCAGGGTACTAATCAGAGAGTTGCTTTTTGCGGATGATGCTGCGATTATGACCCACTCTGAGGAAGAATTACAACAGCTACTATCTGCATTCTCCAATGCTTGTTCTGAATTTGGTTTAACAATTAACAAAAAGAAGACACAGATTATGTCACAAGGTGCACATGGTGTACCATCAATCTTTATTGACGACGCCGAACTGGAGATAGTAGACCATTTTACATATCTAGGATCAGAGGTAAATAGCAAATTATCCCTCGATCAGGAAATCAACATCAGGATTGGCAAGGCAGCAACAACAATGAACATGTTAGCAAAAAGAGTCTGGGAGAACAGGAAGCTTACTGCCAAAACAAAAGTCCTCGTCTACCAAGCCTGTGTCCTTAGTACTCTTCTTTATGGCAGTGAAACCTGGACAACTTACTCACGCCAAGAGAAACATTTAAACAGCTTTCATATGCGGTATCTGCGAAGAATACTTGGTATTAAGTGGCAAGACAAAATCACAAATACTGAAGTATTGGAAAGATCAGGTTCTGTGACGGTGTATTCCATGCTCAGTCTTCGTAGACTTAGATGGATAGGACACGTTAGGAGGATGGATGATGGTAGAATACCAAAGGACATCTTATTTGGTGAATTACAGACGGGTAGGAGATCTCAGGGTCGGCCTCTACTACGATACAAAGATGTGTGTAAGCGGGACATGATTGATACAGGCATTGATAATGCACATTGGGAGCACGTCGCCGCTGAACATGTTGCATGGAGGGCAACTATCAGAAATGGATTAAAGACAAAGGAGAAAATGATTGCAGATAAAGCACACACAGAGCGTGAGAGACGTAAGATGGTGCAAAATGGTGGAAATGACCATGTTTTCACATGCACCTACTGTGGGCAAACATTTGCAGCAAGAATTGGCCTTACCAGCCACACTCGCCACTGCCATGGATCGTAGTTATTAAGCTTTTTGAAGCACAATGTACCAAACTATCGTCTGTCAAGACGGAAAGGTGCCAATGAATGATATATATATACACTTTTTTACTTTTGTATTTTTAGCACATAGATTTATGTAACGTGAATTTGTTTATGCAAATCGGTGGTTAACGGACTAGTTAGGAATTTACTAGTGCTAGCATGGGTAACTGGGTCAGAAAAGTAATAGGCGGATGTTATGTCAAAAAAAAAGGTTGAAGTAAGAATTCTAATACAATGGCAGGCACTATAAACAATGGAGAGTAGATCATGGAAATGTCATTCATAGTCACGAAGGCACAGAGGAAAACGTGACTGGGAACTAAGAGACAAAGAGAAACTTAGAAAAGGTCTTGTCAGAGTCTTGCGTTGAGCAAGATAAGTAGCTCGTTTTCTGGCAAGTGTGAAGCAGTATCAAACTATCAAATCACACGAAGTGAATATCCGAAACTGTTATTTACAAGCTTTATTTACGCGCTGCATTCATTATCGCACAGACATCGCGCAATGACAATCCATAGCAATCATTACAGCATGAACAATATCAATACAATACATAAGGATACATGCAATCAATATACATATCACTTACAAGCCAAAATACTCAAGCGTTCGAACCAGTCTCCCACTGTCACACAGGCTAGCTCTCAATGCAGATTCAAAACCACTCGCAGCCTCATGCGACCTGTCCATACAAACGCCTAACCCGGTCTGCCTGGCCTTTCGTTCTACACGCTAGTCGGCGCTCAAGTCAGCTGGTGTGACCCCTGCAAGGTTCACGGGGTGTACCGCTGACCAGCAGTTATTTTAGCGTCGCTCAGTTGCTGTGCTTGGCTGCTTCTATGGGCGTCGTCGAAGACGCCGCATTCCCTCTGTAGTGTTTAACATCACTCAGGGTTGCGCGTTGGTATGTCGCCTGGCGTTGGCACAGCCAACGCGTCGCAACCTCAGATGTGAGACTTTGACAGGTATGTTGGAGGAATTTAGACTGGGGTTAAAGAAGTTAAATGATGGGAGGTGGTCAGCAGCCTGTGCTTCGTTAGGAAAGTCTTGAGATCTTCAGTGTTAAACAGAGTTGGTTAAACACTACTATTATATCCACAAGATTTATGAAACTAGGGTTATTTTATATTATATACACGCTTTCCGGCATGGCACATGATTGATTGATTGATTGATATATATATATAAACTTTTTTACTTTTGTATTTTTTGCACATAGATTTAGAATTTAACATATGCTTGTTAGAATTTAGACGGAACACATTATATTTAATGTTAATGATTTGTGTATTATGTAGAGGGCCCAGGGATCCAGTTGTGTCAGTTTAAGGATGATGATGACTGCTGGGCATACTTTACCTATGAGTATGACAAAAATGGTCGGGAGACTATCATTAAAGTTCAGAATACTAAAGGTAAGTAATGACCAGAATGCATTCACTCCTTTTGTGTGTAAGAAATACAGTTAATGACTGTAAAACTTGTGAACGTGTCAGGATTTTGTAGATTTCATTGGCACCTTTCCGTCTTGACAGACGATAGTTTGGTACATTGTGCTTCAAAAAGGCTTAATAACTACGATCCATGGCGGTGGCGAGTGTGGCTGGTAAGGCCAATTCTTGCTGCAAATGTTTGCCCACAGTAGGTGCATGTGAAAACATGGTCATTTCCACCATTTTGCACCATCTTACGTCTCTCACGCTCTGTGTGTGCTTTATCTGCAATCATTTTCTCCTTTGTCTTTATTCCATTTCTGATAGTTGCCCTCCATGCAACATGTTCAGCGGCGACGTGCTCCCAATGTGCATTATCAATGCCTATATCAATCATGTCCCGCTTACACACATCTTTGTATCGTAGTAGAGGCCGACCCTGAGATCTCCTACCCATCTGTAATTCACCAAAAAAGATGTCCTTTGGTATTCTACCATCATCCATCCTCCTAACGTGTCCTATCCATCTAAGTCTACGAAGACTGAGCATGGAATACACCGTCACAGAACCTGATCTTTCCAATACTTCAGTATTTGTGATTTTGTCTTGCCACTTAATACCAAGTATTCTTTGCAGACACCGCATATGAAAGCTGTTTAAACGTTTCTCTTGGCGTGAGTAAGTTGTCCAGGTTTCACTGCCATAAAGAAGAGTACCAAGGACACAGGCTTGGTAGACGAGGACTTTTGTTTTGGCAGTAAGCTTCCTGTTCTCCCAGACTCTTTTTGCTAACATGTTCATTGTTGTTGCTGCCTTGCCAATCCTGATGTTGATTTCCTGATCGAGGGATAATTTGCTATTTACCTCTGATCCTAGATATGTAAAATGGTCTACTATCTCCAGTTCGGCGTCGTCAATAAAGATTGATGGTACATCATGTGCACCTTGTGACATAATCTGTGTCTTCTTTTTGTTAATTGTTAAACCAAATTCAGAACAAGCATTGGAGAATGCAGATAGTAGCTGTTGTAATTCTTCCTCAGAGTGGGTCGTAATCGCAGCATCATCCGCAAAAAGCAACTCTCTGATAAGTACCCTGCTAATTTTGATCTTGGCCTTCAATCTCTGAGCATTATACAGGCCACCATCTGAGCGTGAGTGAATGTATATACCGTCATCCTGATCACGAAAGGCATATTTCAGCAGAAGTGAAAAGTATATCCCAAAGAGGGTGGGGGCTAGTACACAACCTTGCTTAACTCCACTCTTGATTTCAAACTCTTCTGAAGTTGAGCCATCAAACTTGATTATACCCTTCATGCCTGTGTGGAACGATTCCACAATGGACAGAAGAGTTGGTGGGCAGCCAATCTTCTTTAGTGCTTTGAACAGACCCTCACGACTGACCAAATCGAATGCCTTTGTGAGGTCGATGAAGGCAATAAACAGTGGCTGATTTTGTTCCCGGCATTTTTCTTGCATCTGTCGCAATGAGAATATCATATCAATTGTAGACCGGTTCTGACGGAAGCCGCACTGTGATTCGGGGTAGACTTGATCTCCCAGGACTTGAAGTCTGTGCAGGACAATTCTGGCAAATACTTTCCCAACAATACACAGAAGTGAGATACCCCTATAGTTGTTACAGTCGCTCCGATCTCCCTTGTTCTTGTACAGCGTTATGATGTTTGAATCTTTGAAATCCTGTGGGACTTGTCCTTCTCGCCAGCATAGCTCTATTAGCTGGTGGATCTGTAGAGCGAGTGTGTCTTGCCCACTCCTGATTACCTCTATTGGAATCCCATCCTTACCTGGAGCCTTGCCAGATGCAAGCTCATTTATAGCACACTTAACTTCTGTTATAGTGGGAAGTGTGTCCAGGTGGTCAAGAGTTGGCAGGGCCTCTATGGCGTGAGGGCATCATCCGCTAGCTTGGTCTCACTTGAGTAAAGCTCTAAATAGTGCTCGACCCATCTATCCATCTGCTGTTTCTTATCAGTGATGATTTCTCCAGTCAACGTTTTCAATGGTGCACTTCTTTTGATCATTGGACCACAGGCTTTCTTTATCCCTTCATACATGCTTCTGATGTTTCCCTTATCACTTGCGATTTGAATGGACTCACATAACTTGATCCAATAGTCATTCGCACACTGCCTGGCAGCCTTTTGTACATCCTTCCTCGCTTGCTTCAGCTCACTCAGAGTGTTACGCGTTGGTCTTTCCTTGTTTCTTAAGAGAGCTATCTTCTTTTTATCAATCAAGGGCTGCAGTGTCTGGCTGTTTGCCACAAACCAGTCCTGCCTCTTATGATCCACAGTGCCGTAAACCCCTACCGCTGTTTTATAAATAGTTTCATTAAGTTTACTCCATTTATCATTTACTATACAATTTTCTGATGTATCATTGAAAGCGTCTTCAAGTTGCTGTTGAAATTCAAAGCACTTTCCAGGATCGTGAGTGTTAGTAATATTAATCCTGGGGCTAGACTTGTGTTTAGCTGTGTAGATTCTCTTTGGTCTCAGTCTAACCCTTGCAACAACCAAAGAATGATCTGTATCACAGTCAGCACTGTGGTAACTTCGAGTTAATGATGTATGGTTCAGATGTTGTCTCCGTGTGATCTCTCCATAGCACAAAGCCTGGGCTAAAATAAAGAAACCATGTGTTGCCCATGCAGCATGATCCCTCTCTCGGCCTGCCTAGTTCACTCCAGAGGAAAGTTGACACCTATAATCTGGAACAAGACAAGCTGCAGAAGCTGCCAGATCAGCAAAGCAATGCTCTAACTGTCCGCCTGTCGGAGCTTCGATCCTAGACCAGCTGCCAACCAAGGCTTAGGGCCTGGTCTGCCCTGCCATGACTTATTTTGTCTTTGGGTTGCATTTTCTCGCACCAGGATAAGGCTAGTACCCTCCCAATTGCGCTCTTCCACCCGAAGCCGTTGGCACAATGTGGGGTGTCGGGTTTGGTAAGCGCCGCCCAACATTCGGCGCTGACAGAAAGCAGGTAGTACCGTCTACTGTCATACGGTAGCTCAGTCATATCTGACTAAGACCTGACTATTTTTGTAGATTTATTGGTTTGAATAAAGTGTACACTATTCATTTGTTATACAGTGAATTAGTCACATTGTTGTATTAAGTCTATAGCCCAGTATATCTGATTTTGATAGACATCCTTTCAGGTTTGCCTTTCCTAGCCTTTGACCATTTCTAGTCTACCTGCAAGGCAGCAGGTTTTCATGCCTTCCTTTGTGTGATTCCTATCCCTTGATCTCTTTGACCTGGAAGACCCTGCCAGCTCTTACACAGAAGCCTCCCTCTACCACCACAAGGTGCAAGGTGGAGACATGAATGAAGGGGGCCTAATACTTATTTCTGCCATTTTGTTGCTTTTGCACAGTAGAAACAGCCATCAACATTGTTTGAACACTTATATATGTGCATCAATCAATCAGTCAATCGGGTGCCGTCTCCACAATGAAGGTATGGATCTCAACACTTGTCTGTCTCTCGCCCTTGCTTAGGAACGAACAATTGTAAGGAATGAACAATTGAATAACGCATACACATATAGGGTAAGGTTGAAGGCAAGCGAGCAAGAGGTAGACAACAATTCAAGTGGGATGATAACATCAAGTGATGGAAGAACAGCAATCTGAAAGAATGTACAATAAGGGCAAGAGACAGACAGTGTTGGAGATCCATACCTTCATTGTGGAGACGGCACCTGATTGACTGATTGATTGATGCACATATATAAGTATTCAAACAATGTTGTTGGTTGTTTTTACTGGCCTGATCAGAGTCAACATCATACTGTACAAGAAGGCTCAGTTCAGTAGAATTGGTCATCTTGTTTGCATGTCACATGAGTGGCTTCCAAAGCATACATTAAATACTGAGCTAGACTCAGGCAAGATAACTTATCAGTGAAGGACCTTTTTACATGCCTTAAAGTGCATTAGACATTTATGGTACTAGACCCATATGTTTATAATAATGTTAATATTTATAATTTATAAAATCCCCGGGAAGGTTAACCCGGTCAACAAATGCCCACAGAAGTCGGATGTGTCGGCCTAACGGCGCAAGAACGCAGCTCTGCTGTAAACAGGCACAACGCAATCACATCCACACAAAAAACTCCGGATGAACGCAGAAGAAGAAGAAGAATTTATAAAATAGCTAGGCTACCGATTACATAAAGTATCAGTTTTGTTCTCATTGCCATTGTATTTTAACATTTCAGTCACAGATCAAGAACTGTTTTGGTGTATTATCTTCTTTCAGTGTTTAATGTTCACAATCTGTTTTCAGTATGTCCTGAGTTGGTGAATGTTCTGGCCATTGTGGGTGGTGTTGTTGGTGGAATTGTTGCTGTGGGACTGTTTCTGCTGCTTATCTGGAAGTTGCTTACCTTCATCCATGACACTCGTGAATTTGCTAAATTCGAGAAGGAAAGACAGAATGCCAAATGGGACACTGTAAGTTTTCATTGCTTTATTTTATGCACACAGCTGGAATATAAAGTAAAAGTAAAAGATCTTTTTTCTCTTCTTGAGGTGTATTGGGTATATGACACTAACCCCCATATTTGTATAGACCACTCAACACTCAGTGGGTGATGTGATGAATAACATAAGAACTCGATATGAGATTGTTGAGAGGCTATGCTCCACTGAGAGATAACAGTCAAAGGAGGGAAAGAGATGAAAAACATATTTTACAGTCGGTACTTCTTCTTCTTCTTTCGTTTGCTTGAAATATGTCTACAACTGCAATGTTGTCTCTTGTATGAATTTAACTGTCTTTTTTAGTTCACTCAGTGGTCCATAGATCTTCCACTATCATCTCTCTAGGCCAGAAGATTTGCCTAGATAAGTTTGGGCAGTCTTAGAGTATGTGCTCTGCTGTCTGTGACACCATCCCTATCCGCATGTGCACATGGCTGATTCACCAATCTTGAATTTTGTATACATGTGGTTGGTAATCTATTGTGCCCTGTTCTGAAGCGCAGAATAAGGACTTGTTCTGGTCTGTCCATTACGTGGTAGTCATCTTGAGCAGGTTTTGGTGGCTTTCTGACTGATGTAATTATTCTTTTCTTTTGGTGGTATGTAATGGGCACATCAAGTTGTTCTTCTTTTGCTCCTTCCTTAGCCAATCGATCAGCTCTGTCGTTTCCAGGTATTCCACAGTGGGATGGTATCCACTGTATGGTGACCTTATGCTAACTGCTAAGTTCAGAAAGTAGTGTCCTTAGTACTGGCAATTTCCCAGACAGGAGCACCTCGAGTACTGATTTTGCATCTGTCAATAGCACCGCAGGTTGTGTAACATGGCTGGTATTTAGTCATTTCTCTGTTGCTATCTTGATTGCCTCAATTTCAGCATCATAGTTATGGTAGTACTTTCCTGTTGGTACTCTGGCTGTGTCCCTAGTATTACTTGGGTATTCACAATCGGGATGATAATAACAAGTCGATATATTTAAGTATTTGGGTACTTAAATACCAGCAGATGGGGATGTATAATGGAGGTTAAGGTAGAATAACCCAAACAAAGGCAGCATTTCACAAGATGAAGAATATTCTGTACAGTTTTTCTTTGTCAGTCGGGGTTTGGGAAAGAGTTCTTAAGAGCTATATTGAACCAATCTTGATGTATGGAAGCGAATCATGGACAATTAACAGACATGTGAGGAATTATGCAGAAACTGCAGTTTTATAGAAGAATGACGAGAACACCATGGGTGGATAGAAAGAACAATGAAGATATCTTGAAAGAAGTTAACTCACAAAGAGAACTGATTACTTGCATCAGAATAAGACAATCCACATTCAATGAGCATGTCATGAGAAGAGGATAGCTGGAGTATGTTATCACAATGAGAAAGGTGGAGAGAAAGAGAGGCAGCAGGAGACCAAGAGAGAAGATGCTGGACAGTTTGACATCATGGCATGGAGAAACATCAGTGTCAGAAATGATCGACAACACACAAGACAGAGAGCTGTGGACAGGCATTACCACCAACATCACACAACAGTAGAAGTAGAAGTAAATATAGATAGCCATGAGGCTGTCCATGGAATATGAGAAAAAGAGTTCTAAAGTACAATACAAACCATACACTTTTTAATTGATCTGAGACTGGTGATTGTGTGAGATGGACTAACCATGATTGCCCATGCCCATTAGCATGGCACATTGTCGTGATGATACTAAAGATTTGGGCACCAGCTCTTGAGGGTCACCCCACCTTCTAATGCTGTGACATAATATACACACCATCTTCTTTAATTTGGCCCCTCTTCTACAGTATCTGCTTTGGGATTGCTGGTTTAATTCCAGAATATATTATGTAAAAATTGTGAAATTTTAAAATTAACTTTATATTTGTTTCTGTAATGAATCTTATAACACAGAAGAATTGGTTACCAGCAATTATGCGTAAGGATTGTGTTTTACTTTAGACCATTGGTGGAGTGATTTAGATGTATGATGTCGGCGTCTTAATCTGAAAAATGCTAAGTCATCTTTTCAGAAGAACTACATGATGTCATACTCCTGATCCCTGTGTAGTGAATAGGATAACTAGCCTTCTCAGACAAGGATGAGAAATTGAGAGATCCGGTGTGTTTGTTGTGCACGATAAAAAGTCTCTCAGCTGTTGAAAGTTGTTAGAAGTAGGCTGAATGGACACTGCTTTTGCAAAATATGAAAATCTTAAAGCCTCTCTACCAAATATTTACAGGATGTTTGGATTCTAGTGCTATGAAGTTCATGCACTGAGCTAAGATTCTCATAGCATTGTTTGAATTATAATGAAGATTGTTCTTGAACCCAGTCGATCATTCAGTTATTCTAAAACCATGAAAAGATATTCAATTAGTTATTTCACCATTGCAATAAATGAATTTTTGTTTGACAGTATTTTTAAACTGATATTTTGAAACCACAGTAGATTCTTTTCATAAAATGGTAACAAGAATTTTATTGTTTTCATTTATTGCATAGGGAGAGAACCCAATCTACAAGCAGGCCACATCAACATTCAAAAATCCAACCTATGGAGGTCGTTGACCATCTCTGCAGTGGGAGACAACACTCATGTCACTGTGGATGTGTTAATCTCATCGTGAAGGTGACAGAACAGAAAGTCTGCAGTATTTTGTTTGTAATACATGACATTATAATGGGTGATTGAGTTAGGTACATGTTATAATAATGGGTAATTCAGCAAGCTATGTGTCATAATAATGAGTGATTGAACTAGTTACATATTATAATAATGCATGATTGAGCTAGGTATATGTTATAGTAATGAGTGATTGAACTAAGTATATGTCATAGTCATAAGTCATTGAGCTTGAAGTTGATCAATGCTGCAGCCTTTTCATGTTTCAGGGATAAAAAACATGGTTCACATAGAGTGCCATGCAATACAAAACAGTACTGATCTAGCGGATGCTAAATAGCCAAGTCTGTGTTTATTGCGTTTAGTGAGTTTAGGCAAGTTTTACAATAGCTTTACTATAACCGGCTGTCCATATATCCGGTATTGGCTTTTGTTTTAAATTAAACATTACAATTTGAAATGGTAGCCTAGCGGAAACATGACACAAGCACTTCAGAATATTTCCATCAAAGTCATTATTAACAAACAAGCAGAATTTAACATTCAAAGCTTGGGTTGTTTGGTGCGTTTGCATCATTTTCCTGTTAGCTACTCGTAACAATTGTTTTTATTCATTCTCAGCTGGCCTCTGTTAACTTTTTATTATTTTACATAAATGTCTTTTATACAGACCCTGACAACATAAAAGAAAGTGTTTGCAGTTCATCCACTGTATTTCATATAGGGCAGTAGAAAAGTCCAGTAAAAATCAAGTCTGTGCATATTTGTGTATATTTACCCAATATGTCCTTGTGTGTAATATACACATCTTTACATTTTATAGGCTCAGCTGTGTTGTAGAACTGATATTAGCCTAGCAAGTATTTTTTTCTGTCATCTACAATAACGTGTCAATGTTGTTTGTTTCTTTCACCTACCTTAAAGACAAGTCATGTGTTGAGCTTGTGTGTTTTTAAGTATGGGTATGTGAAGAATGATGCCGGCTCCGTGGTGAAAGGGTTATGGATGCAGTTTGTAATCCCGTATACCCGCGTTTGAAACACAGCTGTGGGTGATTTGGCAGCAGACCGCCTTATGTTGGTTTTTTACGAAATGGTATGGGTGCCAGTCATTCAGAAAGCAATGGAAAATTATTGAACGTAAACTTGCCAAGAGATCACAACAGCAAAAAAAAAATGCTGGTGTTAATTGTGACATCCTGTAAAGAATATGCAACTAACTTTTAATGTGAAGAATGCTGCAAGTGTCTCTTCCTAACATTGTCTTTATATACGTAATAGACACTCTTGACTTGTTGATCTTTACAGATTGGGATTGTACAAACATATTGTTCCTTAATGTTCTAGAACTATTAAACAAATGTCACATAGAGTCACAGTTGCACCTAGCACACAGTGCTCCTGGATTCAATTTCCAGTAGTGGCAGGGTTGAATTGTTTCCTGACCCATACTGCTCCAGGGTTGATGCAGCTTCATATGTTGCATGCCAGAATTCTGGAAGAGTACATAAGGCCAGTGTGGTTAAGACCATAATAATATTACTCTAGGTTTGCTGTTTGGACACCAGATATAAAGTGTGCATTGGACTTTGACAATGTGACTGCAGAGGAGTTTGTTGCATCATTATTATCAATGCCCTGCCAATTAGCATAGGCATTCATGTCTCTCCACAGATCTCAGTTCTTTGTGTTCTTGATCAATTAAAGCAATGATATTCCTCCATGCCATTGTCTTAGACCTGTGGTTCTCAACCTTTATTGGCCCATGCACCCCTTCACCATATGTTCAGAATGACATCCCCCCCCCCCTTTCATATTTCCTCCCTATAAATCCCCCGCCCCTGCCTCTACCAGTATACGTAAAAATGGAAGTTAAATTTAATAACACATACTAGAACAAGTCTACATAAAACATGATTTGCAGGTCTTTTTTTTTGGGGGGGGGGGGGGGTTATGTTGCATATCCCTTGCAGGACGTTGCAGTCAACACCAGCATTTTTCAGCTGCTGTTGATGTACTAGGCAAATTTTATGTTCAGTAGTTTGCCATTGCTTTCTGAACGACCGGCTCCCATACCAACACGTTATAACACAACATGACACGGTCTGCTGCACAAATCAGATGCTGCTGCGTTTTGAATGCCTGGTAAGCGGCAAGAAGTACAGAAACCTAAAGTATGGAGGGAAAAACAATATCAAGTAATCGGTTCTTGTATTAATGCGATCTTGAAATAATCTTAATCTTAATCTTTTCAGTGATCAAGATGGTCTCCAATACCTGCCTCTTTTCTCATATGATTAAAAAGTCTCTTTATTACAGTTTCATGTATAATGTTCTACTTTCATTAGCCATTTCCAGGCAGTTGTTAGTTATTCTGCAGGTTGTTTACAAGTGTAAATAGAAGATCTAAAACATTGTCAAGTTTTGTATTAAAAAAACATAAAAAGCATTAATCAATCTGGGCCCCCCCCCCCCCCCCCCCCCCCAGATATTTGTGTGCATATTATTGATGTATATAATATTTTTTAAATTGTGCATTTATTTATTTATCTGTTTTTAAAACAAGTGTACTTTGGTTGTTCTGTATTGTGGAGTTCACTTTATTAAAATCACAATGCTTTGATTTGTCAGGAGTTAACATAGAAATTAACTCTTTAGGACATTATGTCATGATTGTCGCCACTAATTTGTGATCAGGTGTATTCGTTTTCTTGTTCTTGCGGAGCCTAATATAACACCTTTCTTGTAAAACTGTAAAAGCAGTCAATTCATTGATTGTATGTCCTCAGAATCCTTATATTTTTACTCTTTCTGTCTGTTTTATGGAGCGTGGGGTTCAGGTATTTTTCATTTCCTGTAACATTTACCAGAGCTGCTTAACGAATTCACCAAATTCTTGGTGAAAATTAAAAACTTTATTCTAAGCTCTCAAGTGTAATCTTAAATTTATTAAATGTGCTGTCTCGATTAAGTTTCTGCTGTTCTGAGAAAACATGTCAAAGTGTAGAAGCCTTCTTTTTATGGCATATATAGTGCAATATTGTTATATTTAGATGATGCTAAATAATAATCTCACCCTGTACTAATCTTATTTTCTTAATTTTAAATAGTTTGTGCTATGGACAGGATGTTTACTTTTATTTTTAACAACAAAAATCTCTACTCAAACAATGTACTTAAATTGTAAATTTAAAGTGAATCATTCATCAGTGTAGATGTGAATAGTTTTAGAATGGAAGAGTATGTTGTCATTTTTGTTTTTTGTCTGAATTTAAATTTTAAGTTAGATCAATTACATATAATTTCATATGGTTATATGGAAGGCATGTGTAGCATTTATGAACACACATTTGAATTGTTTTTATTAATATATATTTATACTTTCATTCGTGATGAACATGTTTGTTGAGTCCTAAATATGCATCCTTTGTATAAGTTTCTTCCACTTTAGTCAATGTGCCTATTGTAACTGATTATTTTATGCTCTTGTAAGTTTTCAAACTTGTAAATTACTAGAATATTTGTGTTGCTGAAAGTTATAAGTTTACAGTACTTTCATGAAGTATATTAAAATATAATTCTTGCACAGAGCCGACATTTTGTGCAAAGTATAACATTTCCACTTATTTTTGAACATTAGTTTTTCACTTAATATACAAGGAAAGAACATGGATAGGAGACCAAAGGGAACTTGGAAAGAAAGCACACTAAAGAAAATTGAATGAGATTGAGGTGAATCATGCACAGGTTTCTATCACACCTATTTGTTTCTGTTTATATTGTTATGTCCTGCTGTAGTCAAGGTTTTTCTCACTGCTGAAGAAAGAAGTAAAAAATCAACTTTGTAACAGCACCAGACACAAGAATTTGATGCTGAACAACATTTCATGATGATGATTGACCTCTGAGATGGATAACTAGGAGTCATGTTTTTGAGAGACACACTTCCCTCGATAGCGGTACGAAAAAGAACAACCTTAATGTAGTGGGCGCAACGGGACAGAACATTAAACAATGGCAGGGAAACAATTTAACTAGATGTCCAAGAGATGAACTTTGCAAACTGAAGCAAGATCATTCTTGATAGTGAACTCGCAGACATTGTTCTTGTCATGAGAAGCCTTGCAGTCTGAAAAGTGAGAAAGAAGAAAATACATTACTCATACTGTGGTCTCCTGAAATGTTTTGTTCTGAAATGTATGATATTTATTGCTGTGTTTTGTCCATGGAAAGAACAAAATCAAGCCACTGGTCATTGTAGATAAGTATACAATTTCTTCCGATACTATAAATATGCATGTCTTCTTTTCCTCCTTGCTGCAATATAATGTAAACATCTACAGTTGTAACAATGAAGCTACCACAGATGATGATATGTACACTTTATGTTTAAGAATTTAAATGACATTTTTAATGTGGGCTTCTTTTCTCCATGTTTTTGCAGAAATCCTTTGTTTAACATTAAATTATTGATATCTCTGTTTGTAAGTTCATTTGAGCCTTTTATAAGCCAGCTTTTTATGTTGATTTAAATCAAAATTGCAAAATTTTGAATATGTTGGTTCTTATTGGAATGAAGGAAGAGCAAAAACTGGATTTCCAAATATCTGAAAATTTGTCTCTTTTTATGTAACATTTTAAAATATTTAAACACCATTTTTACCATTGTGAATATGCAATGTTCCGGGTAGCCAGGGCTCTGAGGTTATGGTGTTTGCCTCAGACTCAGAAGGTACAGGGTTGGATCTCTGCATAGAGCTGGGAGTTTTCCCAAAAACTATTGGTGTCTCCCTGATCTCTTGGGCAGTGAGAGCTCAGCATAGAGCTGGGAATATTCCCAAGGACTATTGGTGTCTCCCTGCTCTCTTGAGCAGTGAGATCGGATACCTAGCCTTCTTGAATAAGAGCAAAAAAACATGAAGGTCCTGTGTGCAAGTTGTACATGTTTAAAAATCCACACCAGTTGCAAATCACAAGGAGTAGGTTATATGGCCACTATTCTGGAAAAATTGCTAGGAAAAACTACCACCTACTCAGGCGCAGATAGAGCCAGATACCACGAACATAATCTGTCTAGAGGAAACAAACCTTACACAGATGCATACCAAAGACAGGCGCACTGAACTTTGAGGTGCATATGTAGGTGTGAGGCACTTTCCTCGAAAGTGGAGCAAAAAAGTAGAATATGCAATGTGGTGTCCACAACTCAGCATTATGATTATTTTAATGAAAAATCACACATAAGCTTTCAGTTTTTGAACACTTTAAGTCAACTATATTTGTTTGTTGCATGTATAGTTTAGTATAGTGATTGCAGAAATCTACAAACTCTGAGTATGTGTATTCCTCTTATTAATCTTATTATTACCATTATAATCTTTTATATGCTTCTTACACTTTGCTAAATCCACCAGTTTATTTTTTTGTATCTGCTATACTATATTACATATATGTGTATGTGGCTGGTATCATTAACAGCAGCATGAATTTGTATGATAGTTGTGGTTAGTTTACTGTATTTGTATAAGCTTTTTCATAAACATTATTTGGATTTGCAAAAAAAGCAGTAGCTGTGAATTATTGTAGCATGAATTATGAATGTTTTTTAACTCGAGTTGCACGTTTCACTTAGTGCCTTTCAACAGAATGGTATTTCATTTTTTGATAACTGTTTTTTTTTTCAATGACAGTACATTCATGAATAGAATGTTTGCAATGTATTATAAAACAACATCTCAACAGAGTGACCTTATTATTTTCTGGTTTGTATTTTGAAGAAATGAGACAATCTAAGCTTTGAGAAGCTTTTATGACCTACAAAATATCAAAATTGTGTGCATTAACACCAGAGCATGAAACTGCCAAAATCAAAAGCATCTCTCGCCTGCACTTTTAGGTCATTCATCACATTGGAGTTGCTTAATAATTTCCTATGGCATGCAACTGATGTCTCCTTCCTTGTATTACAATTTCTTAATAACACTTACATCACTGCTATTTGATTATTCTATGAAAACTGTCTATGGTAGAGCTGTACCACACCTGCCTGTTGTAACTGATATTCTAGCTTTGTATTCACACGAGCTGCCACACTTGCCTTTGACATATATCAAGACAATGTGAGTGTTTTTGTGACTATGTGTGTATATTTATGACACATACACACTGTCATACAGAGAAGCCAAAAACCGATCATCCGTAGTCATTAACCCCTCAGTGGAATAAAAATATGGACATGGAAATCATACCTGACATAATCTACTACCTCCAAAGGCAAAAACAAAGAACCTTTCTATTAAGAACTGACCAATTCCAACTACTTGATCATCTGTACTGAAAAGAAGAAGTCTCAAACACATGAATGTTCACGTGTAACTGGAATTCATAACCATGAACTCATCCTTGAGAACTGTCCTTACAAGACCTGCTCTGCCAGCGATAGCCTGTAGAAGGTACAGAGCTGAAGCAGAAGTAACAGGTCTGCTACATTGACTTCAAGAAGATGACAGAGACATAATCCTGGCAACAGGTCTGCAGATATAGCATTTGCCAATTACCTTTACACTTAAGGAATAAAAGAAGATACATGCCAGGTAAGACTCAACAGTCTGATTTCATTCAATGTCTTAGGATTGAAAAGTAGAGACAGTTAAAGATGTTTATTCTGTTAGTTGGTCAGGACTCAAAATCAGATACTGTTCAAGTTGGTTATACCTTGCTGTTCATCATAGTCTCATTTTCTGGTGCTATGTCTAGTTCATAGAAATAAAAAGGTCTTCCAAGTGTTGCTTTTTCTGTATCCTTTGTTTTCTTTTTACAACTAATTTACTGATATTTGTTAATTTATTTACACTCATACGAACTTACATTACTTACTGGTGCTATTATTGCAGTATTCCTTTGAATTAATTGGTGTTAAGTTTGTTAATTTTGTTTTGTAGGTAGCTAAGATAATTTTGTTGTTTTTAATGTGTACACTGAGAGCATATTTCTGGAGAATTGACATCGACTTGCAATAAAAAGAATGGTTATATGGCAGCAAAGAAGTGCAAAGTAACAAGACTAAATGACAGAACTTAAGGATGATGAACACGCTTCCAGGCAACTGGAAAGAATGGGGCCACCTCTGCGGTTAGGGAAGCTTAACGTATCTGTACATGTTTTATTCAGTACACTTTTGTCTATAATCTAGTCTTGTTTACTAATGTTTAGTTATGTTTTTACGAACTACCTTTTTCATGATGAGCTGTTTGTTTTGTAAAATTATTTACTATTTACACCATTAGTTTTCTCAACAATAATCTCAACTGTGCATAACATAAAACAGCTCATCTCACAAATTAAGTTTGTTTTATTGTATTCAGTTAAAGCTTTGATTTCATGTTTGAAAGTCCTTTATGTTATTACTATGAAAACTCTCGCCTGTATGTGTTACCAGGGCCCTTAAGGGATGCAGAGATTAGTCACACTGTAACCTACCATGCATTTCAATCTAAAGAAAATGAAAGAAAAATAACTCAGTCAACCAAGATGACAGAAGGCTCTTCACCTGTAAGAAGTGTGGGAAAAGCTGTAAGGAGTCTGGATTTCTCTCTTCTTTTCATCTAGGGAAATCCCCATATTCGGCACCTGGATTGTTAGAACTATGTACGAATTTTTAAAAAAAACAGTGGTAGGGGAAATTAAGTATTATAAAATTAGCGTTACCGGGAAGGTTAACGTGGTCAACAAATGCCCGCAGAAGTCCGATGTGTCGGCCTAACGGCACAAGAACGCAGCTCTGCTGTAAACAGGCACAACGCAGTCACATCCACACAAAAAATCCGGATGAACGCAGAAGAAGAAGAAGAAGAAGAAATTAGCGTTATGGGATTGTGTGAGACAAGATGGTAGGATGCAGGAAAAAACAAGAAAGAACGGAGAGAAAATTGTATAATTACAGGTGAATGAGTGCTGTTTTCTGACCATGCAGAGGAAAATGCACCTCACAGTGAAAGAGTGGCTCTAATGTCATGTAAAGAGGCAGAGAAGCCACTAATAGAGTGGGAGGTATGAGTTGTAGAATAATAACTGCAACATTTAGAACCACAACAAATCTAACATTATTGTGATTCAGTGTTATGCACTAAAATAATAAGGACAGATCAGTTTAGGAGGAATTTTACATGAGCATTCAAAATACTATAGCTAATCAAAGAAATGGCAATATCAATATCTTCAGGGGAAGCCGAAATACTAAGATAGGATCACATATAAGATAGGAACACTAGTTGTGAAGAGATCATGGGGAAACATGGCCATGGGGTAATGAATAAATATGGAAAATTATTCACCAATTTTTGTCAAGTGAATCAGTATGTCATAGGCAGAATTGTATTTCCACACAAAAGAATACATAATGCAATATTTGCATCGCCAGACTACAGAATCAAAAACCAAATTAACCATATCTGTATTAACTAGAAATTAAGATCATCTCTACATGATGTAACAAATGCAGATGTAAATTCAGATCACTATCTGTTAGCAAGTAAAATTAAGTTGAATCCTACGTGATACATAGAATCTTATAAACATGACATTCAGTATAATGTAGGATATGTCAGGAGCCTAGAAACAGCAATTTATTATCAGTCTCTAATAAGTCAGGTTTTGCAGCAGGTAGTATTAGGTGAACATGGAAAACTGCTGCCAGCAGGCTAAATGCATTTAGAGTGAGTTGAGTCAAGAACCGTCATCATTGCACTTGGGACATTCCCATAAGCGCTCAGTCCTCATCTTCAACAGCCAGCATAGAGTTCCAATCTGATTATATATCCGTCTTGCTTTACCTCTGAGTGACAACTGTCCACCAGATCCTCTGACCAGCC
Source organism: Cepaea hortensis (assembly GCA_963921405.1). NCBI lineage: Eukaryota > Metazoa > Mollusca > Gastropoda > Stylommatophora > Helicidae > Cepaea > Cepaea hortensis. Next base: position 79,078,531 of record OY992878.1, read on the forward strand.
CATGCCGCTACATTCTCTCTAGACCATGATAATCTATCTGTTCTTCTGCATTATTCACGCGCTCCCAGAGGGTCTTCACCACATCTGCCTTATCATGAATCAAATCACTCCTCAATGATGCAGCACCAGCCAATCTGTCCTCTTGTTCATTTCCAACCACATCAGAGTGTCCTTGAGAAAAGATCCAGCGAATGCTCAACTCGTGTATGGAAGTCCTTTGGAAAAGGGAACAAATACAAAACATGGATAAAGCCAGAAACCATCAAGAAAATAGAAGAAAGAAAAAAAATGAAAAAGCGTATCTTAAATAATCGCAAAATCAGAGGGAGTCTCCGTAGCGTCTGCCTCAGGCTCTGAAGGTTGTGGGTTCGTTTCCGGGCCCGAACCTTTGGTTCATGAATGCATTTTTTTAGACTCCTGAGGGCCGTCACTGGAGCTACAGAGTTTGTGCTTTGTGCGACACTTTCCGCGCTGCGGAAAGAGACTGAGCCATATGGGATAAAATCCCGGTGCAAAGAAGTCGACCCTGTCGACTTTAAGCGACTTTTTTTTGTAATCGCAAAATGAGAGCTGCTAAAGCCGGAGTACAGGAAAAATACACAGTAGCTAACAAAGTTAAGAAACGCATAAGGCTGACAAAAGACAATATTTATATGCCCTAGCAAGATAGGCAGTAGATGTAGCAGCAAAAAAAAAAACCTCTAATATTTTTACAACACCAGGAAAATAGGAAATATAATCAACCAAGTGGACTTTTCAAAAATAGCAATGGGAAAGTTCTCACCAACAAAACAGATCAAAGGAACAGATGACTAAACATTCTGAATAAATCAGCCCCAAATGGCCTTCTGATATCCAACCACCAGAAATGGAAATGGATATAACCTGTGTGAAACCATCTAAAGAATAAAGCATGAAAGCCATCAAATTTCTGAAGGATGGAAAAGCTGCTGGCCTAGATGGTATCCAAGCAGAAGTTATTAAAGCCAACTTGGACACCTCAACAGAACTGTTGCATAAATTATATAGCATTGAAGACTGAAGAAATACGAGCAGACGAGAGAGAAGGATATGTGGTGGAATTGTCCAAGAAAGATGACTCGAAGTAATGTGAAAAGTATAGAGAAATAAGGATAATATCAGTGCCTCGGAAAATATTAAGCCAGATCATTCTGGTGACACTAAGTTACACCATTGACAAAAAACTAAGGGATAACCAAGCAGACTTCCTACAAAACAGATCCTGCACTGACCATGTAGTTTACATAATGGATTATTTAACTTAATTTGCCACTTTATATTGGATTTGTGGATTATAAAAAGGCCTTTGACGGCTTTGATAGGGAGTCCTTTTAGAGTTTTATGTAGGACTATGGGATCCCACAGAAAATCATTAATGTAATAAGGGCAACATATGAAGATATGAAATGTACAGTTCTTCATAAGGAAAAAACTGACAGATACGCTTGAAGTAAACAGGAGTGTTGCAGGGGTGCCTTTTGTCGCCATTATTATTCTTACTGACGATAGACTGGATTATAAAGACAACAAGAACTTTTGCCAGAAATGAAATTCAAGGGACCCTCTCGAGACAACCTGATAATTTCGACATTGCCCTCCTGTCATATTCATGAAATCTGATGCAAAATATAAACTAATAGGTCTAAAAATTAAAAGAAGACAAAGATAATGAGACTAAGCCACGCAGATAACAGCCCAATCTCCCATGGCGACACCTCACTTCAAGAGGCGGGATAATGCCCCTATTTAGGTAATAATGTAGACAAAGAACAGATAGAGGTATTACAATAGGAGTAAACAAGGCAAGAGGAGCATTCATAACAATAGTAAATTTGTGGAATTCATAAGAATGCTTTCCTGTAGTGAATGTGAATAATGAACTCAAACATTAGGTTACCAGGAAGGTTAACCCGGTCAATAAATGCCCGCAGAAGTCGGATGTGTCGGCCTAACGGCGCAAGAACGCAGCTCTGCTGTAAACAGGCACAACGCAATCACCTCCGACAACAACAAAAAAACAACTCCGGATGAACGTAGAAGAAGAAGAAGAAACATTAGGTTACACAATAAGCTTGTGAACACGCACAAACACACACACACACTCTCTCTCTCTCTCTCTCTCTCTCTCTCTCTCTCTCTCTCTCTCTCTCTCTCTCTCTCTCTCTCTCTCTCTCTCCCACTCACACACATACACAACATCGGTTATATTTTGTAGAAAGTTTACACGTATTCCAAAATACAGTTGAATGGCATATGGCTTAATTGAGAAAATATATATTCATAAGAGAATTAATTGTAATAAATTAAATATTAGAATTACAGCCATGTACCAAAATTGTACCAAGACAAAGCTGTCAGTAACTATACTACCACTGGCATAGGTCATGAAAACAAATCTGTCTCCTGACAATCGGTATAGGTCACGGAGACCATTCTGAATTCTGTCAGACTACCACCGGCATGGGTCACGGAGACCATTCTGTCCTGACTAACACTAGCACAGGTCATGGAAGCTTACTTGTCTCTCTACCACCAGCATAGGACACGTAGACATGCCTGTCTCTCTACCACCCACATAGGACACGTAGACATGCCTGTCTCTCTACCACCAGCATAGGACACGTAGACATGCCTGTCTCTCTACCACTCACATAGGACACGTAGACATGCCTGTCTCTCTACCACCCACATAGGACACGTAGACATGCCTGTCTCTCTACCACCAGCATAGGACACGTAGACATGCCTGTCTCTCTACCACCCACATAGGACACGTAGACATGCCTGTCTCTCTACCACCCACATAGGACACGTAGACATGCCTGTCTCTCTACCACTCACATAGGACACGCAGACATGCCTGTCTCTCTACCACCAGCATAGGACACGTAGACATGCCTGTCTCTCTACCACCAGCATAGGACACGTAGACATGCCTGTCTCTCTACCACCAGCATAGGACACGTAGACATGCCTGTCTCTCTACCACCCACATAGGACACGTAGACATGCCTGTCTCTCTACCACCCACATAGGACACGTAGACATGCCTGTCTCTCTACCACCAGCATAGGACACGCAGACATGCCTGTCTCTCTACCACCCACATAGGACACGTAGACATGCCTGTCTCTCTACCACCCACATAGGACACGTAGACATGCCTGTCTCTCTACCACCCACATAGGACACGTAGACATGCCTGTCTCTCTACCACCCACATAGGACACGCAGACATGCCTGTCTTTTTACCAACGGCATAAGTTATGAAGACCACCGGTACGACAGGCGAACGTCTAGTTCAAGTTGCTATCAAAACTTTTGTTGGTTACAATTCGTTCGCAGTTATCAGAGGGTATGTTTCCGATTTACTGATAACATTCATGATAATGTACAAAGTTAGTTAGTTAGTTAGTCGACTTAGTCGACAGATCATCCTCGTTGCACATCGAACCATTCAGTCCATAAGTGCTCGGATCCCCTCCTCAGCAAATCCCGCAACGTGTAGCGGCTAACGACTCCAGTTCTGTGTTGGTTTATAAATCTTCTTTGGCTTCCTGCGTTTTGGCCACACCTCTTTTTATTTGCTGCTCTCGCAGTCTGGCCATTGTTGTAGATTCACAGTCATCACTTGGTTCTCGCAAAAGTCTTACTTCTCGTAGAGCATTCAGAATGTCGGCCTGGTCCATGGCGCGTCCGCCCTCCACAGTAGCCTCACCTGCGAGCTTGTCAGCCCGCTCATTTCCTTGTACTCCCGCATGCCCTGGCACGAAGATGAAACTAATCTTTGTCAGCCGAGACCGCTCCAGAGGCAGCAATCATTCTCTTCGGATCGACCCCTCCTCTATCCTCTTGATCATGTTCATTGAGTCGCTAAGAAAACATGCCCTAGTGAATGTCTGTGTCTCGAGCCATGTTATTGCTTTACTTACTGCCATGACTTCCATAGTCAGGCTACTTGTGGTTTCAGTGAAAGCACCAGAGTCCTCCTTCACAATTCTCCCTCCGGCCCGAGCTGTAAAGGCCCATGAGCTTCTCACATGTCGGACGACCGACGCATCTGTGTAGATGACCGCATCACCGTCTAGCGAATTCTCGAAAATCAACGCTTGTACTTCAGCCTCCACAGCAGCCGGATTTTCTTGTCTGCATTTTCTATCTAGTTGGATGCAAACTGAAAAGGATGTGCAGAAATCTATTGGCACTTACACCCACTCCTCGCCAGGTTCTAAGTCCTCAAGTGAACACACCTGTTGAAGAATGTCTTCGGCTTGACCCATCCACGACCGTCCTCTTTTTAACCTGCTGCCCTTCACCTTCATAATTTCACTATGCAGTGGATGTTGTATGTTTGCGTTAACTCTGAGGTAGGCGCGTGCCCTGCTAACTTGTATTCTCTCTTCAATGGTTGGAAAATCAAGAAGGTAGCGCATCGCCCTCCATGCTGTATCTCTTGTACATCCAAGAATAATGCGCATAGCTTCATTCTGTATTCTTTCCATCCTTTCTATCTGCTTGCGGCTGAGAGTCAGGATTGCCATTGCATACTCCAAAACAGACATGACCAGCCCCTCGTACAGAAGACATAGATGGCGCTGCTCACAGTTTGCTGCCGCCATCACCCGCATCGCAGCCAAACTCCGCTTGGCCTTTGTTATCACCTGGTCTATGTGCTCACTATAAGCAAGGCTTCGATCAAACCATATCCCCAGGTAATTCATTGCCTGCGTTCTTTCCACCGTCTCTGAACACAGCATTACAGTTGGTGTTGGAGTGTTGACAATATGATTATTCAACGAGAACCAAGTCACTGTTGCCTTTGTTGGGTTGACCATTGTCCCAGCTTCGTCACACCAAGTACTTATGCGTGTGAGTTCGGTTTGTAGTTCCACAGCAACCTGCTCTCTATCCTTACCCTGACGATACACTAAAACATCATCGGCATATGTCAATGTCCTGCCAAGTCCAATGATCTGCTCACTGGTGATTCTCACTGTGTAGGCGTTGAACAGTACCGGAGATAATGATGATCCCTGTGGTAGGCCAGGATATATTGTTGTTGGTTCCGAAGTCCTACTGCCACATCTAAAAACTACTTTCCGTTGGAAGAAGGCTGCAGCGATCCACTTAAGGAGGAATGGGCTTACTTTTAGTTCAAGAAGCTGAAGCATTAAAAAATCCAATGGTACTCTGTTGTATGCGTCCTCAAGATCAATCGCTGCAGCAAAGGTTTCAATACCTGAGTGGAAACCTTCATAGACATCATGGGCAAAGACTGCTGCATTGGTCCAGGTTTCTCTTTTTGGACGGTACCCACCCAGGGTAGGTGGGAAAACACCTTGCCTCTCTAGCTGGCTTGATATTTTCCTGGCAATTACCTTCTCCAGCAGCTTGCCTATTGTATTCTGCATGGTTATAATTCGATATCCCTGAATTTTTTTGTGGTCTTTGTCAGGCTTCGGCAAGGGAATCAGATAGCTGTGTAACCACTCCTCCATGATGCTAGCACTCTCTATACTGTTGTTGTACATGTCTGCTAGTTTCTCTAGCTCATTGTCGGTACACCTATTGATGTCGTCGTATCTTATGCCATCAGGCCCTGGAGCGCTGTTTTTTGATTGTCGAAGTACAGCCTTGATTTCTTTCACTGTCACTGTGTCTTCATCCGAAGTGTTCTGGCCCTTGCACCTGTCTGAGGTGACCTCCTTGGCCAGATTTCGGCCTCCCATGTCTGTCTGGTTGCTCTGCTCTAGATAGCGTTCAAAGAGGGCTTTGCCCTTGTCCTCGTCAGTCCTCTGCCAGATGAGGTCAGCACCTTGGAAGTCAGAAATGCTCTTATTCTTGACTACACCACTCATGCTTTTATGTAGTCGCCAGAACAATTTCAGTGACTTGTCTGTGCTTACTCTTTGACACACCTCTGCCCATTTTTCGCTTTTAACCACCTTGACCAGTTTTTTTTAAATGGCTTACTATTGTGTGCATCTCTCTTTCTAAGTGCATGCAGGGACTAGGATGACCAGCTCTGTTCTTCTTGGCATTTTGCCATCTCCTTACAGCACTACGCTTATCCACCCAAGCCTTCTCCACCTCGAAATTCCACCAAGGTGGCTGCTCCCAGCTTTTTTTCCTGCCCTGAAGCTTTCTGCGCTTGTCACGTCTTATTTTACTCACCACGTCTTGCCCTGTACTGTCATACTGGAAAGTCTTTACCTTTAGCTTGTGCTGCCTGGTTCTGCCGTTCTCCACCAATGTGCTGCAAGGGTGGTGGTCGCTGTCGTGGTGTCCTAGGATACCCCATCTACACACTGTAGTGAGTGAAGGTGAAACCAGCGCCAGATCAATAGCACTGTCCTCATCGCCTGGACGGTTTGCTGTCCTGGTGACACAGCCACTGTTGATACAAACCAGGTTAATGGTTTCAAGTGCAGTCTCGAGCTCCTCCCCCTGTGTATTGGAGGAAATGTTTCCCCATGATCTGCCTTTAGCGTTGAAGTCGCCACAGAAAATAACATTTCTCTCGTGACCTAATATGGCACTTAAGCACTGCCACTTCTGGGCGTCCATACTCGCATTGCGGGCATAAACATTAACCAACACGAATGGTATAGTGGAATGAACTTCAACGCCTGTATTTGTATATCGTCACTGTCCCAACTGGACATGTCTAGCTCTGACGCCACCATGCTGTCGCGAACGAGAATCGCCATTCCCAGATGTCGTCTGTTGTAGAAACATTCTGTACAAAAATGTACAAAATAATAAGCGATTGAAAATAAGATTATAAGAAATCCGGGAAGGTTAACCCGGTCAACAAATGTCGGCAGAAGTCGGATGTGTCGGCCTAACGGCGCAAGAACGCAGCTCTGCTTTAAACAGGCACAACGCAATCACGTCCGAAAAAAGAAACTCCGGATGAACGCAGCAGAAAAATAAAAAGATAATAGGAAATAAGAACAGTTGAGATAATTATGTCTAATCATTAGGTGTGGCGTGGAGTCACGGTAACTCAGTGTTTAGTAATCTTGTTTATCGCCCCGGTGGTCATGTGTTCGAATCCCCGTAGAGGAAATTTTTACATTGCAACTTCCGGGTCAATCCAGCCTACAGTGGGTACCTGGAAATGTCTCTAGTGGTCAAAGTGTAAGGCGTGATATTGACTAGTAATATTGGAGAGTAAGATCCATTATTTACCCTGACTAAAACATCTGCCCAGAACTCAGTGGATACAAAGATTTAAAACATGTTCGAAGTCCTGTCACCGTAACCAACCCGTGAGAGCCGTCTCAGGCGGTAAAGCGATACCATGCGAGGGTCGATTTTCGCAGAAAAAAGAAGAGCGGTGGAAAGGAACATAGTGAAATAGTGGTAATAATAGCCAAACTGATAAGTTGGCTTCCCTGGGCCCCTTCAGAAATGCGGGTCGTTTAGCTATGGGCGGGGTACGAAGAAGGTAACATTGCGACAAGGGCATTCATAGTCGTATAGCAGATACTGTCGAGCGACTAAGGCCAGACGGGCAGGAGAGAAGCTGAATTTCTACCGAAGTAATCCAAAGAAGGAATCCCAACACGATGCAACGGTGCATGACGTTCGCCTCTCCTAGGTTAGGGGTGCAGTAAGCGATGAATTTGTGGAATAACTGCAAACAGCGGTGAATTCGTCATAACGCTAGCGTACAGGATATAAACAATATAAAATGACACAAAGTAGTGCAGCTTTACTTAACAGAATTACGACACATACATGACGTTGCGGCGATTAGCCTTCAGCAGCAAACAAACACATTCACAAAACACAACAAATAGTCACGGAGATGTCCTGTGACTACAATAAAATTACAAAAGGCGAAAGATACCTGGGAGTCATGACCCGAATGGGCACTCTCACGTGATTGTGTAAAGAAGATGAAGAGAACGAAGCTGTAGTAGAAAGAGAAACCTTTCCACGGTGAAATTTATATTAATGTGTCCAGTCTGCTGATTAAAATAGTAGTTCCAGGGGAAAGAACAAAATGACGGGCGGGGGGGGGGGAGAGAGAGAGAGAGAGAGAGAGAGAGAGAGAGAGAGAGAGAGAGAGAGAGAGATCCAACATGCGCCGGAAGAATAATATTCATAAACAGAAGGGATAAACGTTAGTTACAAACTAAAATGCTGGTAAGAGATAACCAATGTAAAAATAAATCATACCGAATATATTTCTTCACCAGAGCACTGGTGTAATTTGGAAGCAGGTTCGAATCCCGCTGTGCCCACGGCTTTCAACTTTTATATTGTTTAGTGTGTTGTCTGATCTTTACTTCTTTCTGACGATCAGAATCTACCTATTATATGTATGCACCGTAGACTAAATCTACCATCCATATATGACAAGTACAAGGTGCTTCGGGCACCATTGCAGCAGGATTGCAGCACATTAGGAGCATCCCCTGAACGAAGTTTTAAAGGATACCAGGAGCATCCCCTGAACGAAACTTTAAATTATACTAAGGAACATTTTCTTTTTTTGCATATCCTTTACAGGACATCGCTGTCAACACCAGCATCTTTCAGCTGTATGTTGATTTCTTGGCAAGATTACGCTCAGTAGTTTGCCATTGCTTTCTGAGCGGCCGGCTCACATACCCCGTAAGTTACCGATGCGATTCTAACTACTGCTGATTCTCACCGTCATCACGTCACCGACGAGAGTATACGAGATTACGGAGAAAAGTCATAACCTCTAAGCCACGAAGCCGCACTAAGGAACATAGGATGAAAAAAACGGTATGTTACGGCACACGTTGAAGACAATTAGTCTGGTATATGGAATGGACAAGATAGCACGTAGAGAAGAAATGGCGATGGTTCCACTAACGGTGAAGCATTGCATATTACATTGGGCCGAGAGTGGTGAGATTAGGCAGCGAGTGTTGCAGACGTGTTCCTGCAACAGCTGATAGAAGTCAGCTCACACGCTAGTGACATAATTATATAGACTGATGAATCTGTGGTAAGAGGTAACACGCGTGAGTAGGGTTTACTGCAGAGGCAATTGGAGACCTTTATTTTAACGTTCACCCTCTTTGAACTCAAACGTACTCCATACATGTGCTTCTAGTGGAAAGGCTGATGTTTTTGTGTGTGTGTGTGTGTGCGGGGGGGGGGGGGGGGGGGGGGGGGTTTGGTTAGCACAAACTACTACACCATTGGGATGTCAGGCATTGGTAGTACCTTTGATAAGGGTGACTGTCACGCTCTTTTCAGGGCCCACCTCCCACTGGTCCATGCTTGACATCCAGCTCACGCCTGTGGCTCCTAGTAGCTGTCAGCATGTGACGGCGGCCACCCCCCCCCCCCCGGGGGCCAATAGCTGTGACAGGCTAGCTAAACCAGGCGTGGGTAGCCGATTTGGTGTCAAACCAATTGTTGAACTAGGGTATGCCTACACAGCATGTGAAGACAGGACTTGGCAGACTGCGCGGAAGAAATCATTGTTGATTCAACGGGCAAGACGGCGTTTACCTGCAAAGCGTTGTGGATCGTAATGAGCACGGCAAGGAAAGTTGAGCGCCTTGTTCATCCACTGCACCTGCAATCGTCTCCAGTCATTTTGACTTGTCTTGCCACTGACTCAGATGGACTCGGGCGAGAGAGTGAGGTCAATGAATTGCGCAACTCTTCCTCACTTTAATCCAGTTCATCGCGCAAGTCATTCTTCATCCAACTTCATTATCACCTTCAAGCCCTGTGGCGATGGGCGAGCGCGAGCGGCAGACGTGTCTACGCTGGCAGTCGTAGTCGCAGACCTGCACACAGGCGGCTCAGGCCATATGGTCGCCAGACTGACCGGAGCCGCAGTGGGATTCGGCATCCCCCATGAGCGACTGAGCAGCACTCTATAGGAAAGCACTGCTCACATCAATAGCACGAGGAAGGGGCTAGAAAAGGTGCCCTAAACATTGTCTGCTTCATCATTACCTAACCAGCTAGCCGCGATTGGTGGGTACCCTATACTGCGGTCGACATACAAAGTGAAAACAGGTAAAGCTAAAAGAGCAAACCATATTCCCTTGACAATCGGAACTTGGAATGTACGCACCCTACTTGATAGAGACGGCGCGTCAGGCCCAGAGAGACGAACAGCACAGACTGGGAGAGAGCTTGGCAGGTACAGCATCGACATTGCAGCCTTGAGCGAGACACGACTTGCAGAAGAAGGCCAAATCTGCGAAATAGGTGCTGGCTACACATTCTTCTGGAGTGGAAGGAAAATCGAGGAAAGACGTCAGTCCGGTATGGGATTTACCATTAAGTCGGCCCTGGTTGGCAAACTAGCTGAATTTCCGGAGGATATAAATGACTGGCTTATGACCAATAAGTTACCACGGCTGAATTGAAGAAGCATGTAACCATCGTGAGTGTCTACGCACCAACCATGACAAATGAAGATGACGACAAAAACAAGTTCTATGAGGACCTGCACAAAATATTAACATTTGTTCCCAAAGGAGACAAACTTATACTCCTTGGGGACTACAATGCCAGAGTAGGCAAGCACACCGCCTCTAAGATTGGAATCATTGGAAAGTACGGGGTCGGAAATTGTAACAGCAATGGACTCCTCATCCTTCAGACCTGTGCCGAATACGATCTCCTGATCACCAACACAATTTTCCGTCTTCCCATGAGAAATAGGACATCGTGGATGCACCCTCGTTCGAAATACTGCTACCTCATTGACTATGTCATCGTCAGGAGGAGTGACAGACAAGACGTTCGTGTGACAAAATCCATGTGTGGTGCCGAATGTTGGACAGACCATCGTCTCATTATCTTGAAAATAAACATACACATCAAAACACCACGGCGTCCTCATCTCATCTCATCTCATCTCATCATGTTCCTCTTATACCTTGCGGTGTCGAGGTGAAGTATAAACAGCGAGAAAGTACCCGCTTATGGGCTTCGTATATCGATATTCCCATAGACTCATTCCCTGCGTCCATCGTTTACGTGGTTGGCCTCTTCCTCTGCTTCCCTCTGGTCTGTACATCATTGCTTATTGTGGTATACTGTTAGTTGGTAATCTACTTGCGTGGCCAAACCATTTTACTTGCTGCCTTCTAATAAAATCTAGTGCAGCTATAACCCCCACTTTAGTCCTGATTTCTTTATTTCTGATCTTATCTCTTCTTGATACATTGAGTATTCTTCTCATGGCGTCCTCAATGGGTAAAAGTGTAAAAAAAAAAAAAAAAAACTTCACCCACCTAAAAAAAAAAAAGGCAGCTGTCGTTTGAAAATATGCTGGAAGACCGCCTCAAGCCCAATGATGCAGCTCAACAGGATACAGAAACAGAGTGGAGAGCCCTAAAGGACATAATTTACAACACTGCTATGGAAGTCCTGGGTCCAAACCCCCCCCCCCTCCCCTCCCCCGAAAGCATATGGACTAAAACATGTTTTGCATATCCTTTACAGGACATCGCTGTCAACATCAGCATCTTTAAGCTGATTGTTGATTTCTTGGCAAGATTACGCTCAGTAGTTTGCCATTGCTTTCTGAGCTCACATACCCCGTAAGTTACGGACGCGATTCGAACCACTGTTGATTCTCACCGTCGTCACGTTACTTACGAGAGTATACAAGATTACGGAGAAAGTCGCAAACCTTTAGGCCATGAAGCCGGCTAAAGACTGGTGTGATGACAATTTCGAAGACATCAACCAATTACAGGACGAGAAACATCTTCTCATCGAGGCATATTTGAATGACCCGAAGTCAACATTAAAAAAAAAAAAAAAAAGTTTCCTTCAACAACATTCGGAGAGTAGTGCAGCAAAAAATTCGGCACATGCGGGACTCCTGGCTGAGCAACAAAGCTGATGAAATTCAAGGCTGAATTTTCAAATCTCATGCGGTAGGATACATAGCTGCTTCCGGTTTTGTATGTGTAAAAAGATACATTTTAAAAGTGAAAAGTAAAGATGGCGGCATGGGTTAGGAGGACATCGACAACTTCAACTCATATTTGCGAATCCGATCGTCAGAGGCCCTTGGGTTATCCTGATATATCTAATGAAAAGTGACCGAGTGTTTATTATAATGGTGGTTATTATTATCTGTAGTGGCTGGAACGTAACCACTAGCATCATACTGTGACAGAGAGAAAAGAAGAGGAGAGAGAGAGAGAGAGAGAGAGAGAGAGAGAGAGAGAGAGAGAGAAGGAGGAGAGAGAGGAGAGAAAGAAGAGGGGATTGAGGGAAATGATATAAATAGTGTGAAGCCTAAAAGTTCGTTCATCAGTCGAACTCTGCCTACAACGCACTATCTTTGATCATAAGGAACGAGGGGGAGAGAGAGAGAAGGAGAAAGAGGATGAGAGTAAGGGATAGGAAAGATTTAGGTTCGTGTCTCCGAGTGAGAACAATAGTTAATTGTACTATTGCACCATCAATGTCTCGCGGTGTATGTTAGGTTATAGAAGAGATGTACAGCCTCACAAGGTCTCTAAGCTACTCTAACTTATATTACTTCAGACTGACAAGTCGAAATGAAAGGCAACTCAAACATGTATTTATTTCCTTCTGAACAGTAACAGAGTGACAATCTACAACATAATCGCATAGCGTTACCAGTACATGCATTGCAGACACATAATGCATAATCAACTCTAATAATACAATAATGCATTACCTCACAAGGGAGAGATAGATAGTATAATAGACTATGCAACTGGATGTTAGGTGAATGCCACCTATGACCCCCTACTAACCGTATGAAGCAAAGGACTAAAGCTAGGAATTACACCGGCCTTTGTTTCGTAACTATCTTTCCGTAGGCTTATTAGTGGTCCATGTATTTAGCCCAAATACCCATTGATCCATAGATTGATCCATCAATCCATATAACCAGGGAGTTAATTCGCTCCCATCCAACTTGTTCAGCGGGTACCTGTTTATTCGGGTATCGCCGACTTACCCAGGCAAACATCTGAAACATGAGAAAAACAATACCCGTGAGTGTTATGTCAAAATAAACTTAGTCTTTCACTACCTACAGAGTCCCTAGCATCTATTGCTTCTTTATCTATACTAGTATTAAGCCTTATCAGCAACATCATCATTATGTATAGCCATAACATAAATTAACAACAGTATTGTAAACACAGTAATCTATCACCTACATATATTTAACTAACATTATTATTTCCTATCTCCCAGTACGCCGTCTATGTCAAACCTAAAAGTATTTAACCATTCACCCGGACCTTCGTGTAGATTTGAACCCACCGCCTGTACCACGCCAGGCCAGCCTTTCGCCGTCTTAACTACACAGCGACAGAAACGCGGCCTCCTTTCACCTCGTCTAGCGAACAAAAGACACGCATTCCATCCCGTGCCGTCGTTCCTGGCCGAGGTTGTAATTACCAGTCCTGGCCAGTCCACCTGTTTTGTATTGCATGGTTGACCTAGTGATCGCTTCTCGTCTGCTAGTTTCAATTGTGTTTACATTCTCGTTGCACGGCTTCTGCCCTCAACGGTTCGTACTTACTCTCTGTGCTATGCCTGATTAACATTAATTGTTGTGTGATTAATTGCCTGTCTTCTACATATTTAGTTTATCTACTCTCTGCACATCTAATCGATTAATTTGACTCCCATCATGCTAGTTTAACCAGTTAGATATGGGTCCTTTACAGGATGTCGCACCCAGTCCTGACATTTGTAGGTCGTTCATGATTACGCGGTAAGTTCACCTACGGTAGTTTGCTATAGCTTTCTAAACTAAGATACCTTATTATAATATAGCGAATATTTTAAATCATACTAATTAGGTCTAAATCTTACGTCAACTTATATTCAACTTCTGCCGTCCCGTTGTCCTTCTGGGTTTCATAGTTGAAATATAATTGCTCTCTTCAACCTCTCGTTTGTCGTGGATCCCACCAGACGTTTTCCAACCATGTTTGACATTAGTCTCCTGTGTGATCCCGATCGACCTTAGTCTCAAGTGTGATTCCGATCGCAGTGTCTCTGGCTAGTGGTTGTCCTATCTGACGTTAGCCATCATCTGCAACTAATGAGCGGTTTCCTTAACCAACAGTCACTCTCAAATGGCTTGCACGCCATTTTGTGATCCTCGGAATTTGCGTTCCACTCCATCAGATTTATCTACCTGGAATAAATGGTTCACAGATCCTTGACCATCTGCTTGTCTTCGGCGGTCTAGACGAAACTGTGATATGTGCATCTTTTCCGTCTTTAATACCGCCTCTCCATCTTCTTAGACACTCAACAGCCCAGGATATGGACATCACCTTCGCTGAAGTTCCCAACTCATACCTCCTGGGCTGGGCGATCGCCCAGCCCTCGGCCCACTCGGCCCTGTTGCTAAACCGTACTCTTGTTCGTTCCACACTGTCCAAACTGAGTGGATCCGAAAGTATATATCACTTCTCGAGTTGGCGCCTTTCTGGAATCACGTGACCATTCTCTCTCTCATCCCGCGAAGGTCCTCCAATCCGTACCTCGCGTACCTTGATTAAATTGCATACTCACTCTGCATCCTATCATTAACCCAAATCAACATTGCTTCTGGGGTCACGGCCGAGTTCATGATCCTGAGTTCATGTACTTTTTCCCACTACCATAAATTCGGAGTATGGCGTTCCCTTCTGACAGCCAAGGTCACTTCCAATGCCGCCTGTTCTCATAAATTATGCTGCCTCCAAAGTTTCCCGTTGTCCACCTGACAGCTTGAACCCAAAGTGTAGATTACATCCGGCACTCCTCTCCCTGAGAAACTGTTAGTTAACAATGGATGGTGGCCTTGCCGCTATTCAGCAATGCACTCCCGCTCAACCTCTTAATATTTTAAAAACATTTCTCGTTCTTGAACTTTCCGTTTCAAGAATATTCCAGTTCATGTTCTCCCAGTAAGCTTGGGCGATTTGCGAAAGTCATTTTCCATACTGTCTCAATACCAATGGCGATGTGTTAGGGACACAATCATCGTCCTCGGGCTATGTGACGGCGAATAGCCAGTCAAATGGTACAGTATAGAGGATATGAGGTCTAACATCAACAATTTCTATGCATATTTACGGATACGATCGTCAGAGGGCCTTAATTTTTTCCGATATATATCAAATTAAAAGTGGTCGACTGTGTATTATAATGGCGGCTATTACTGGCTGTAGTAGATGGGACTACAACGCTATCATCATACATATGACTATTTTTTAGAGACACAAGACTCATCATCGGGTGTTATGATGGTGTACAAACGGTCACATGATCACATGTTTAAGGGGTACATCCCGGACATGTGGTTAACGGCTAAAACTAGACCACGTAGGGGAGCTGCTTCGGTCACTTAATTAAGGATACACCCTGAAAATGTGGGTGATTGTTACATCTGGTCAAAGATGGCATCAGATCCGGTCACGTGTGTAATGATACATCCGGTACACGTGGTTAAGTGGGGTGCTACAAAAAGGGTGTCCTGTCGGTTGTCGAACTAGGAGACCTAACTCATGATGATAATCATGAATGGGAGTGATTTCTGTATCAGTCTGTGATGTGGATAGTAGTACTGTATCGTAGCATATCGAATCTCTGGTATTTCATGACCACCGATATTTAGGACATAATATTGCTCCCTGGTTATATCATCTCTGATATTTCTCATTATATTTTCGGCGTACAGGTTAAAAAAATAGGGTGACAGCACACAACCCTGAAGGACTCCTTGCTTGATGTGAAACCAATCTGATGTCTCGCCATCTATTCTAGCCGCTCCTTATTGGTCTAGATAGAGCATTTTTATGAGTTGTACTACATGTGATGGAAAGCCCATATTCCTCATGATTTCCAAAAGTTTTTCATGTTGTACACAGTCAAATGCCTTTGAATAATCCACAAAACAGGAAAACAGTTTTACATTAAATTCTCTGCACTTCTCTATTATTAAACGCATGTTGAGTATGTGATCTCTTGTTAATCTTCCTTGTCTAAATCCAGCTTGAACCACGTTAATCTCGTCTTCCATTTTTTTACGAAGTCTTCCCATTATGATTTTTAGTTGAATTTTACATGCATGACTGATCAGGGCAACAGTTCTATAGTTGGTGCATAATTTCAGGCCTCCCCCCCCCCCTTTTTTTTGTTTGGTATTGGAATGAAGGTAGTTGTCTTTCAATCTTTTGTCCATATACCATATTTCCATATCTTTTTACATAATTTGTATGCTTTCTTCACCTCCCGCTTTAATTAGTTCACCTTGTATCTCATCACATCCTGGTGATGAATTACCATTCTTCCGGTTCTTTATTGTCCAATCAATTTCATCTAATGAGGGTACAGGTACTGTTTCTGCTGTCATTGATTCATGTATATCATTCATATCCTCACAATAATTGATATCATACATTCCACTGCAGTATTCCTGTCATATTTCTTGAATTTGTCTAGATTCTGTTGTCACAGATAACATTTAATTGAGGTTAAACATCCTTGTCAATAACCTCATTTCTTTGAAAATTTTGTAATCTCTTCCATTCTTCTTCATCTTCTTCTTCATCATCATCTTCTTCTTCTTCTTCTTCTTCTTCTTCTTCTTCTTCTTCTTCTTCTTCTTCTTCTTCTTCTTCTTCTTCTTCTTCTTCTTCTTCGTCTTCTGTTCGCCTGAAATATGTTCATAACTGCAATGTTGTCCCTTGTATGAATCTAACAGTCTTTTTTTTAGTTCACTCAGTGGTCCATAGAGTTTATCTTCCACTGTTGTCTCTCTAGGCCAGAAGGTTCGCCTGGATATGTTATAGTTTGGGCAGTCCTGGAGTTTGTGCTCTGCTGTCTGCGACGCTAAACCACATGTGCACATGGCTTTCCATTCTTATGATATTGCACTATTTTAATACAACAATCTTGTATATATTGGTTTTTGTCCTTTCTTGTGTTCTTCCTTATTTCTCGTATTATAAAGATTTGTATTTCATCCTACTGTTATCGGTTTCTCCTTTCATTTTCAGTTCCCTTCATTGTTTTATTAATTCTAACGTGCATGGTGTAATTCACGGCTTATATTGCTTAGTCCTGGTCGGAATTAACTCTTTGGCCGCTGTTATCAAGATATCTATTGCTTGTACTGCCAGATCATCAGGTGTCATTTCCTCTTGTACAGACATCAAGACCCCAAAACAATTCCTTACTTCTACGTTGTATGCATCTGGTATTTTTGTGAGATCAAAACAAAGTGGCCTTGGTCCTCCGGTGAGCTTTTTGAGTTTTAATTTCAGATCTGCTTCTGCTTGCTTGCTTGCTTGTGTTCGTTGGCTTGAGCTCCAACGCAAAATCCTGTATGTCGGATGAAGGCATCCTGTTGTCCAACATCAGTGTGATGTCATACAGGACCTGAGTTTTGCGTGAGTATCCGTTGTCCCATGTCTGGCTTATTGGTGTGCAGACTGGTGGTTCCTCGCCGTACAGGCAGACACTCTCCGACTTCGGAGGAGATAGATCTGCTTCTAATAACTGATGATCTGTATCACAGTCTGCACTTCGTAGGGTTTTTGCAGATGTTATGCTTGATCTCCATCTTCTTTGTATTAAAATATAATCTATCTGATTTTTGGTAATACTGTCCGGGTACTTCAATGTGAAGAGTCTTCTTGGGTGTTGTTTAAAAAGTGTGTTGGCTGTCGTTAACTCATTTTCTGTGCAAAATTCAATTAATGTGTCAAATGCATCATTTCTATTTCCCAATCAAAATGTTAATTTAATTTTAAAAATGTCTCATTTTCAGCTCTTCATGTACCTACTATAGCATTAAAATCTCCCATAATTATTGTTATATCATTATTGCAAATCTTATTTAATGTGTCTTATAGTGTTCTGTAAAAATCTTCAATTCCGTCCTCCTATGCTGTTGAAGTAGGTGCATATATCTGTACGAGAGTTGTGTTTTTTGGACGTCCTTTATGTCTGATAGTGAGGATTCTGTCACTAACTGGGTTATATCCCATTAAAGCTTTTGCAGTTGTTTTATCTAAATACAATGCCACTCCGTTCTGGCCTCCGACGTCTCTACCAGAATATATGAAAAGACTTCCATTTTCATTTGTAAAATGTCCCTTGCCTTTCCAGCGATGTTCACTAATTCCTAAAATTTGAATATTTAACCTCTCAGTCTCATCACATACTACTATAAGCTTTCCCTCATACAAACTTCTCACATTCCACGTTCCTATTCTCACTCCCCTTTTTTGTCTGACACAAGGGATTTCCTTGGTGACACAGTCGGGATTAACTCCGTCATCACGATTACTAGTACTGGCCGCTGTGTCACACTCTTCCCCAGTGTTATCCGATCTGCCTGGCCTGGGGGTCTCGCCACCAGATCTCTTTCTTATTTTGTTTTATTTCATGGTTGTTTTGGTTTCTTGGCAAGTTTTGCAGAAAGTAGTTTTCCATTGCTTTCCTTCTGGGTAGTGAATGTACTAGTCGGTGGCCATAGCCATTGTCTCTACTGATGAGATCATCTGCCTATCGCCGCAGAGTGCAGACCATAACCAACAACAATCTGTCGGCTGCTCCCACACTCCATCCACCACCTGCTTCCATGGCTTCACGTAACCCTGATTGGGGGGGGGGGGGCTAAACGGGTACTCCACCTTGCACTTTCAACCCCACTGGATAAAATGAATGGTCATTATCATTCTTGATGGACATACAACAACACTACACCATTAGCCTGCAAATATAAGCTGAGGCTGCGACGGCAGCCTCCCGATGGTTGGAGGGGCAATGAACAGACGGATAGATTAGCTGCTCAGGGTGGAGAATTACTTTATGATAAAGGTTATGTGGTGAAGGGTCTCTGGAATCAAGTTGAGAGTCCAGCTGAACAGACGGAATATCTAGAAAGTCTGACCCAGAAAGGAGTAAATACTCAAAGCGTAGAAAACAAACCAGGCGGGTTTTAGATCATATTGCCACTGGAATAATTATCATGGAAACTCTTGGATGGCCTTTGAAGAAAACCTCGGAGTGTGTGAGTGTGTTTGAATGTTCCGAGAGCAGTTAGGTCGATTCTGAAAATCAGTTTAACCTTTACTTCTATGGGTGTCGATAAATACATATTAATTTTATTTCACATGCAACTTCATTGGCTCTAGCAGTTCCCCAGCAATTGATGTAACTTATTAGTGCAAAGGTGAGTTATATCTTAGTGTACACGTGTTTGTGTGCGTGGTGCCCACCCCGCGACCTTCATTGGTTTATAGAAGGTGAGACAAGGGCAAGACTTTACTCTCACAGAAGGGAGATTAAAATAGTTTAGAAAATATGGCGGCTCCCATGAAAGATGAAATTAACAGTTACATAAGTGGAAATACTTGTGATGCTTCCAAACAGATTGCAGCAGGTTTGCGGAAATAGCTGTAGTGTGTTTAGTAAGAGAGGACATGTGCAGTTAAAAGCGTAGATTCAGCTTAATTTGCTAGCACTAAATTATTGTGTTTCTTCAACTTGACCGTTCCCCAGTCACAGTGGTCAGTGGTGATAAATAAAAAAAAAAAGATGATTGATAATTGATAGCGATTCTTGACTCTCTCTTCTCTCCACCCCCCCCCCCCTTTTCATCTTGCAAAAGGCCAGTCACTATTATGTCGAGAAATGCATCCCCCTTTTCCCAGTAGCGCAGAAAGAATGTCAAAGTTGAGCCCATTCTTTGAGCCTTTTGTAGTAAGTAAAGTAGGATCCATCCTGATTTTAAAAATAATGTATTAATTTTTAATAAAATTGATTATTTACAAATGCGACCACCACAGGTAGACATAGGCCTTGAAAAACGAAATCTAATGATACCTCAATGATGCCTGTATGTCAATTCTTAGTGGAGATATTCACATTTTTGTGAAGTCAAACGGTTTAGGATATTCTCATGTTCCTCGTAAAACCAATGCACCAGGTACAAACAAAAATATAAATAGAAACCTCAAGCTACGGCTTGCAACCTGGAACGTGAGAACCATGTGTCCAGGATTTTCCACTGACTTGACCAATATTGACGATGTGAGAAAAACGGCTGTGATTGATGCCGAACTCAATCGTCTTAACATTGATATTGCTGGCCTGCAGGAGACTCGCCTCGCTGAGGAAGGGTCACTCAGGGAAAACAACTACACCTTTTTCTGGAAGGGTAAAGGGCAGGCAGAAAAAAGGCAACACGGTGTGGGCTTTGCAGTGAAGAATTCGCTACTGGGAATGATTGAAATTCTAGCAGGAGGAAATGAAAGACTATTATCCCTGCGCTTGGCAACCTCTTGTGGGTTTGCCACCATTATTACTGCATATGCACCAACACTCGATTCCTCTGATGATGTGAAGGATTTGTTCTATGAGGAGTTAGACTCTGTGATTAAGGCAGTTCCAAAATCCGACTACATTTATATGCTCGGTGATTTCAATGCTCGTGTGGGCAAGGACTCGAGTTCATGGCCAGTGTGCCTTGGAAAATACAACATCGGTCGCATGAATGAAAATGGGCAAAGGCTGCTGGAGCATTGCACCAGTAATGACCTATGTATTACAAACTCTTTTTTTAAAACAAAAGAGATGCATAAGGTCACATGGAAACATCCAAGATCCGGCCATTGGCACCAGCTGGACTTCATCATCACACGGAGACAACATCTGAACCATATATCATTGGTTCAAGGATATATCAAGGGTTAGACTGAGACCAAAGAGAATCTACACAGCTAAACACAAATCTAGCCCCAGGATTAATATTATTAACACTCATGATCCTGAAAAGTGCTTTCAGTTTCAACAGCAACTTGAAGACGCTTTCACTGATACACCAGAAAATTGTACAGTAAATGAAAAGGGGGGTCAAATTAAGGAAACTCTTTGTAAAACTGCCGTAAGGGTTTACGGCACTGTGGATCATAAGAGGCAGGACTGGTTTGCGGCCAACAGCGAGACTCTGCAGCTCTTGATTGATAAGAAGAAGAAAGCTCTCTTAAGAAACAAGGAAAGACCAACGCGTAACACTCTGAGTGAGCTAAGGCAAGCTAGGAAGGATGTGCAAAAGGCTGCCAGGCAGTGTGCAAATGATTATTGGATCAAGTTATGTGAGTCCATTCAAATCGCAAGTGATAAGGGAGACATAAGAAGCATGTATGAAGGAATAAAGAAAGCCTGTGGTCCAGTGATCAAAAGAAGTGCACCATTGAAAACCTTGACTGGAGAAGTCATCACTGATAAGAAACAGCAGATGGACAGATGGGTAGAGCACTATTTGGAGCTTTACTCAAGTGAGACCAAACTAGCGGATAATGCCCTCAACGCCATAGAGGCTCTACCAACTCTTGACCACCTGGACACACTTCCCACCATAACAGAAGTTAAGTGTGCTATAAATGAACTTGCATCTGGCAAGGCTCCAGGTAAGGATGGGATTCCAATAGAGGTTATCAGGAGTGGGCAAGACACACTCACTATACAGATCCACCAGCTAATAGAGCTATGCTGGCGTGAAGGACAAGTCCCACAGGATTTCAAAGATTCAAGCATCATAACACTGTACAAGAACAAGGGCGATCGGAGCGACTGCAACAACTATAGGGGTATCTCACTTCTGTGTATTGTTGGAAAATTATTTGCCAGAATTGTTCTGCGCAGACTTCAAGTCCTAGGAGATCAAGTCTACCCCGAATCACAGTGTGGCTTTCGACAGAACCGGTCTACCACTGATATGATATTCTCATTGCGACAAATGCAAGAAAAATGCCGTGAACAGAATCAACCACTGTTTATTGCCTTCATCGACCTCACAAAGGCATTTGATTTGGTCAGTCGTGAGGGTCTGTTCAAGGCACTAAAGAAGATTGGCTGCCCACCAACTCTTCTGTCCATTGTGGAATCGTTCCACACAGGCATGAAGGGTATAATCAAGTTTGATGGTGCAACTTCTGAAGAATTTGAAATCAAGAGTGGAGTTAAGCAAGGTTGTGTACTAGCTCCCACCCTCTTTGGAATATACTTTTCACTTCTACTGAAATACGCATTTCGTGATCAGGATGGTGGTATATACATTCACTCACGCTCAGATGGCGGCCTCTACAATGCTCAGAGATTGAAGGCTAAGACCAAAATTAGGAGGGTACTGATCAGAGAGTTGCTTTTTGCAGATGATGCTGCAGTTACGACCCACTCTGAGGAAGAATTGCAATGTCTACTATCTGCATTCTCCAATGCTTGTTCTGAATTTGGTTTAACAATTAGCAAAAAGAAGACACAGATTATGTCACAAGGTGCACATGGGGTACCATCAATCTTTATTGACGACGCCGAACTAGAGATAGTAGACCATTTTACATATCTAGGATCAGTGGTAAATAGCAAATTATCCCTAGATCAGGAAATCAACATCCGGATTGGTAAGGCAGCAACAACAATGAACAGGTTAAGAAAAAGAGTCTGGGAGAACAGGAAGCTTACTGCCAAAACAAAAGTCCTTGTCTATCAAGCCTGTGTCCTTAGTACTCTTCTCTATGGCAGTGAAACCTGGACAACTTACTCACACCAAGAGAACAATTTAAACAGCTTTCATATGCGGTGTCTGCGAAGAATTCTTGGTATTAAGTGGCAAGACAAAATCACAAATACTGAAGTATTGGAAAGATCAGGTTGTGTGACAGTTTATTCCATGCTCAGTCTTCGTAGACTTAGATGGATAGGACATCTTAGGAGGATGGATGATGGTAGAATACCAAAGGATATCTTTTTTGGTGAATTACAGATGGGTAAGAGATCTCAGGGTCGGCCTCTACTACGATACAAAGATGTGTGTAAGCGGGACATGATTGATACAGGCATTGATAATGCACATTGGGAGCAAGTCGCCGCTGAACGTGTTGCTCATCTCATCTCATCTCATCATGTTCCTCTTGTACCTTGCGGTGTCGAGGTGAAGTATAAACTTCGTGAGAGTGCCCGGTTATGGGCTTCGTATATCGACATTCCCATGGATTCTGTTATTCCCTCCGTCCAGCGTTTACGTGGTCGGCCTCTTCCTCTGTTTCCATCTGGTCTGTACGTCATTGCCTGTTGTGGCATGCTGTTGACTGGTAGCCTACTTGCATGGCCAAACCATTTGACTTGCTGCTTTCTAATAAAATCTAGAGCAGCTTTAACCCCCACTTTAGTCCTGATTTCTTCATTTCTGATCTTATCTCTTCTTGATACGTTGAGTATTCTTCTCAGGAACCTCATTTCTGTTGTTGTGATTTTTCTTTTCTCTTTTTCTGTCATTGTCCAGGTTTGGCATTGGTAGCACAGAGTTGGTAGGAAGATTGTGTTGTAAAGTGCTTTCTTAGTAGTTATTGATACATATTTGTTCTTTAGTATTGGTGCCATTTGTCCAATGAGTTGATTTGCCTTATTGCACCTATTTTCGATCTCGTCTTCTGATCTGCCATTTGATGATATTATACTTCCTAGGTACTTGAAGCTCTTTACTTGTTTCAAGGGATGTTCGTTTAGGTGAATTGTTGCTGTTTGTTCTTCTTTAGTTATAGTCATTACCTCTGTTTTGCTTGTGCTAATTTTCATGTTATGTTCCCTACACATTTCGTTTAGACTATTCATGTGGTCTTGTAATTCAGCTTCTGATTTTGCTATTAGTGCTTGGTCGTCCGCAAACAGGAGTTCTCTAATGGTTAGATTTGCAGATGGTTCTTCTTCTGTGTTCTCGTCATGCGGTATTCTTGCTGTCTCTGCTTGGCTGGTTTCTTTACATATGTTGTCTATATATGTTATGAACAAGAGAGGGGACAGGACACAACCTTGTCGTACTCCAGATCTTATGGTGAAGGGTTCTGAGTGTCCTCCAGTTGCTCTCACTATGCATTCACTGTTGTCGTATAAACTTCTACATAGGTTTGTTAGATGTGTGCTCACTCCATATTGTTTAAGGATTTCCCACAGCTTGTTTCTATCTACCCTATCAAATGCCTTTTCTTGGTCAACAAAGGCTAAGTAGAGTGTTTCATTGAATTCAATTGATTTTTCTATAAGTTGTCTAAGAGCAAAAATGGCGTCTGTGCATCCTTTGTTTTTCCTAAATCCAAGCTGCGTTTCGCTTAGCTGGGGTTCTAAAGTAGTTCGTAATCTTTTTTCAAGAATTTTGCAAAATATTTTCCCAGTATGACTCAACAGTGAAATGCCTCTGTATTGTGTGCAATCTCTTTTGCTGCCTTTGTTTTTCCAAATTGGGATAATTATGGCGTTTCCCCAGTCTCGTGGTGTCTGTTGTTCTACCCAAACATGGTTGAATAGTCTATGTAGCCAAGCTGTTCCTACTTCCCTTGCTGCTTTAATTAGTTCATTTGGTATTTCATCCTGTCCTGGTGATTTGTTCAATGGGGCTAATCTGATGGCTTCTATAATTTCTTCTTTTAGTATGTCTGGTTCTAGTTCCTCGGTGACATCTGTGTAGGTCTCTTGAATTCCTGTGACATCTGATGGGATGTTGAGAAGTTGTTCGAAATACTGCTTCCATCTTATTAGGATGTGTTTTTGTTCACTTATTGGTTCTCCATTTTCGCTGTTAATTATTTCAGTTGGGTCAAAGGGTACTCCTCTGGTTCGCATTGCACTTATCTTTTTGTAGAAGTTTCTGGTTGCCTCCTTGTAGTTTTTATTTAGGGTTTCTCCATACTCTTCCCAGTCTTTCTGTTTTTCCCTCTTTACTATTCTACTCACATGTCTTCTCGATATTCTGTATTCTATGAGATCACATTCCTGTTTGCTCTTCAACCACTTTTTATATTTTTCCTTTTTTTCTTTTACCGCTTTCTTTACTTCTGCGTTCCACCAACTTGTTATTTTCTTTATCCGTGTTTTGCATTTTTTCGTGGTTCCGCATGTTATTTTTGCAGTATTTAAAACGCTTGATTTGAACGTCTCCCATTCTTCTTCCACTGTTTTTCTTTCCGTAGGTAATTTTACAAAGAGTTCAGTTAGTTCTTTCTCATAATTTTCCCTTACTGCCTCGTCTTTAAGGTTTTTTAAGTTTACTGATTCGCATGGCATGTATTTTCCTGCTTTTTGTTTTCTTCTTCTAATGGTTCTTATTGTGGCAACGACTGCTTTATGATCTGTGTTTATACACGTGTTGCATGGAGGGCAAATATCAGAAATGGAATAAAGTCAAAGGAGAAAATTATTGCAGAAAAGTCACACACCAAGCGTTTGAGACGTAAGATGGTGCATGATGGTGGAAATGACCACGTGTTCACATGCACCCACTGTGAACGGACATTTACAGCGCAAATTGGCCTTATCAGTCACACTCGCTACCGCCATAGTTAAAAGTTATTATGCCTTTTTAAAGCACAAACTATCATCTGTCAAGACGGCAAGGTGCCAATGATGATGTTCCTCGTACTTTTGAGGCTCTTATTGTGTCTCATTTTCTTCGCTTCTGGTCCATCCGTCATTGTATCGATCGGGTCATTGACGGATATGAAATCTGACTTCATCCATATGTTCCGTCATGTTAAATGATACCAAAATAGTACAAGTATACAAATAAATTATTAATAATCTTTAAACTTGTGCTCTTTTTAACTTTAGTACTTCAAATTGCACGTTTGAGCATTAAAACTGTTCATGGCTGGCTGCCGCTATATTGGAGTTCCATTCATACATCTCGCAGACATATTTTTTTTACGAGAGGTAAAGCGAAGCAAGCGATGAAACTCTTCAAATATATGTAAAAATGGGTGCTGAATTCAAATATCCATCTAAACATATCTTAATATTAAATAATCAAGCTCTAGAATATAAATTTACTTACTTTATGCCAAGTAATTCAGTTCATTTAAAAGGTCACGATAATTTCAACCAATCGCTGTGCATGGAATATTAGACTAACCTTTCCTGGAAAACCTAAGATGGCGTCTGCTATTGTCACGTGATATTTGAATGAATGAATGACGTCGTAAGCATGAATGGTCTTTACAGCTGCTATTTTGCTGACACAATGAGACAGGCCGGGGTGGCTCGGTACATCACTTCCGTTTTCAGTTCAGGTCACGGCACAATCGACAGTCCTACCTTTTGAACTTCAGTCAGTTACTTTGGTACCCACCGTGAACAGAATTTGGTGGGAACCTAACCTCCCTGGGACAGTTCGAAACAGACTAGTCCTAGAAATTTGTGGAAATTCTGTAGAAAGATCTGAAATTGTGAAACTGCTTTTCCACTACGACTTGGTCGACTTTTGAATGAGCTCATCTGTCCTTGTTCAACTGCATCATGCATATCTTTAATGCCCATCTCTGAATTTCCTGTACCATTCCTTCACAGAACTGTCACTCAAAATGTTACCATCGCACACACAACACAACCAGTTATGAATCTCGGCCACATTTTGACCTTCTGTTTGAAGAAAATGAATTACACCACAAATGTCACAGCTGGCGGGAAAGACAATAACAGTGTCCATGTTTATTTATCACGATTCGTGAACCACTGAACAAATGCGACTGTAGGTTGATGTGTAGTGAGCTAAAAGACTACTGAATGATGCAAGCAATGAACAGTGTTACTAAGGCAATCGGTTTATTTTTACCAGCCAATCAGCGGTTGATTTTGGAATAGTCCT
This sequence comes from Cepaea hortensis, assembly GCA_963921405.1. Taxonomy (NCBI): domain Eukaryota; kingdom Metazoa; phylum Mollusca; class Gastropoda; order Stylommatophora; family Helicidae; genus Cepaea; species Cepaea hortensis. Next base: position 79,105,214 of record OY992878.1, read on the forward strand.
TTTAGTTCTCATACATTTCTGTTAATTGACATTGACTTTAATAACACTCATTATTAGGCAGGTATGGGAGATTTAAAAAAAAAAACTGAATATGATGTAAAAACTACAGCCTGAACACTATGATATCATAAATTGTATTGCGTTGAATTGTTTTATCAAGCCTGTGGCTCAGTACATCCGACTTTAGCAAGTATATTTTGGGGTTTGCTATCCCAAGCATTTGACTGTCCCTAGTCTACCTACCAGACAGCAGGTTTGTGTCTTTCTTCATCTGGTTTCTATCCATTGACCTGCCTGACATGGTGAGACCCTACCAGTAGCTGTGCTGCTGTCATCATAGCTCTTGGGGGTCATTGGAACATGCAAACCCCTTTACCACTGTAAGATAGCAACATGACAGAGGTGGAACACTGTTTGACAAGCAGTCTGTATTTCACATCCATTAACAAAACTATCCCAGCAAACACCTACACTGGTACACACAAAAACACAGGTATTAAATAACGATAATAATGTTATCAGTTATCAGTTGGGGTATCTTCATTGCACTCCGGACATGTCCATAGGTGCTCAGATCCTCCCCCCAGCATATGCATCAGCGACCGGTGGCTAATAGTGCCAGTTCTGTGTTGGTTGACGAGGCGCTTTGTTTTCCCGATGTACCTCTCGCGTCTGGCTGTGCCGGTTCTTACTCCCAGGTCTTTCATCCTGGACAGCGTCGATGTGGAATCACTGACGTCAAAGTCCTCTGTTCTCGCCATATCTTTGAGTACGTTAATATCCGCACGATCCATGGGCTGGCCATCTACAGGGGGTGCAGAGCCATCCAGTTTGTCAGTTCGTTCATTTCCCTCGACTCCTGCATGTCCCGGGACGAAGATGAAGGTGACTTTACGGACAACAGACTTCCGCAGCGACTCAGTCCACTGTCTACGTACAGATCCAGCTTCGACCTTCTGAATCATGCTCATTGAATCACTTAGTACACACACGTTGGTATAATACTGTGATTCCAGCCATATGAAAGCCTGTGTAACTGCCATCACCTCCATCGTCATGCTGCTCGTGGTCATAGAGTGGGCACCACTGGATTCTTGAACGGTTTGGCCCGCTGAATGGGCTGTAAATGCCCACGCACTTCTCTGCTGCTTTACAACAGATCCATCTGTATAGATGAGCACTTCGGGGCTATCTGAGTGTTCATAGATGAGCGCGTTAACCTCTGCATTGACAGCGGCAGGGTTCTGTCGAGTGTGATAATGCAGGAGAAAGTGCACTTAAAAGCTGGAGGCACTGGCACCCATTCCTTGCCGGGGTTGATACTGGTAAGACTGCAGACCTGTATGATGACATCTTCCGCCCGACCCATCCATGATTTGCCTCTCTTTAGCCTGTCACCCTTTTCTCTGAATATAGAGTCATGCAGAGGGTGCTGCTCATCTGCACTTATTTTTAAGTATGCACGAGCTCTCCAGATCTTGATCCTGTGTTCCATTGTCGGGAAGTCAAGGAGGTATCTCATTGCTACACAGCTGGTGTCTCTCGTACAGCCCAAAATGATGCGCATGGCTTCGTTTTGTACCTTTTCAAGTCTTCCAATCTGTGTAGGGCTGACAGTGAGGATGGCCAGGGCATGCTCGATGCGTGAAAGCACAAGATAATAATGCTATCATCATTTGAATCAATTGGCACCACTTAGGTGATATGGTCAGTGTCACATTGGTTACCTTTACTTCCCAGTAAATTTCCTGGTGTACATTTGTAGCTACACTGTAGGCAATAGTGAACAGAAGGACAGGTCTACTGGATGAATGAATATCAAAATAAAGGCTTTATCGCCACTGGTAATGGGAGCCATGGTAGCGTAGTGACTAGAACAGTGGTTCTCAACCGGTGGGGAATTCCCCCCAAGGAAGGAATTTTAGGGTTTTCAGAGGGGGAATTAAGATTATTTCAAGATCGCGTTAATACAAGAATCGATTACTTGATATTCTTTTTCCCTCCATACTCTACGGTTCTGTACTTCTCGCTCTTCTGAAATTCGTTTTACAACGTAAGTAGACCTGCAAATCACGTTTTATGTAGACGTCTAGACTTGTTCTAGTATGTGTTATTAAATTTAGCTTCCATTTTTACGTATACTATGTAGGGGTGGGGGATTTATAGGGAGGAAATATGAAAGGGGGGGGGGGGAGAATGACATTCAGAACATATTGTGAAGGGGTGCATGGGCCAAAAAAGGTTGAGAACCACTGGGCTAGACCCATGTCTACCATATTAGAGGCTTTGGTTTGATCTGCATCAGGGCGATTTCAAATGTTAAAAATGTACCTGGGCTGCCAGGTCAACCCAACCTAAAAATGGGAATCAGGATATGGCATGGGAAGTAAAGGTGGGTGGCATGATACCAACCACAGCGTGCCATTTGGTCTATTGAAATATGGATTTCTGGTCGTTCAGAAAGCAATGACAAACTTCTGAACATAAAACCTTTGCACGACATCAGCAGCAGCTGAAAAATGTTGGTGTTGACTGCAATGTCCTGTAAATAGGATATGCAGCAAAAAAAAAAAAAGGTTACAAATTTAAATGCAGATGATTTAACGAGAGCTTTGTGGGATATTGGCAATAAAGCTTCTGCTTTTAAGATAAAATGCTGATGCTTTAGACCAGTTTTTGGTTTCCTGAAAACATGCTGTAAAATTGTTGGGTTAAATAAATTCATTTACAAACAAAAAAGAAAAAGAAGAAAAATAAAAAGGAAAAAAACCTGTACAATGAGAACAAAATGTACATACTGCAAATATGACACAATATATGTTGCATGTCCTTTGTAGGATGTTGCAATTAACCCCATCTCCAGGTTTAATTATTACTATTAGGTACTTGAACATTTACATTGATGAAACATGTAACAACTGACAAAATATGGCTAAATTATACAAGTTGACAAGTATGTTGTCTATTTCAGAAATACAAAAAAATAATGGCAAGTTTCTGGAGCTTATTGAAAGTCTTGGGTGAGTATACAACAAGACTACTTTATTGTACAGAAATTACATCCATTCTTTAAATATTATTATCCTTGAATCCTTCTTGATTAGTTCTCATGCATTTCTTGTCCTTGAATCCTTCTTGATTAGTTCTCATGCATTTCTATCAATTGACATATGATTTCAACATCCATTATGGCATGGGAGATTAAAATTATTTTTTTTTACTGAATTTTTTGTTGTTGCATATCCTTTACAGGACATTGCTGTCAACATCAGCATCTTTCAGCTGATTGTTGATTTCTTGGCAAGATTACGCTCAGTAGTTTGCCATTGCTTTCTGAGCGGCCAGCTCACATAACACCGTAAGTTACCGACGTGATTCGAACCACTGCTGATTTTCACCGTCGTCACGTTACTTACGAGAGTATTCGAGATTACGGAGAAAAGTCGCTAACCTCTATGCCAGGAAGCTGGCTTTTACTGAATATGATTTAAAAATCACAGCCTGAACAGTGTTTGACATCATAAAGTCTGTTAACATAGAAATTATGAATTTCTCTACATTAATTTTGTGTTAATTGCTTAAACACAGTTTTGTTCTTGAATACAATGCTTAATTGCAGCAGAGGATTTCAGCAACAATACACTGATATGTGCAAGTGGGACATAATAGGGTTGCACATAAACCCAGCATTCTGGAAGTACAACTGCCCCTCTGCTGTGTGTCCACCGTGACGAGGTAGAGGGGCTTGTGCGTCCCAATGACCCCAAGAGCTATGCTGACGGTAGCACAGCTACTGGTAGGGCCACCCATGTCGGACAGGTCAAGGGAGAGAGACCAGACGAAGAGACACACAAACCTGCTGCCTTGTAGGTAGACTGGGGACAGCCAAAGGCTAGGGAAAGCACCCCGAATACATGCTTGTCGAAATCGGATGTACTGAGCCACAGGCTTGACAAAGCAGTGCAATGTAACTTAATTCATGATGTCGCAAATTAAAATTAATCGTTATGGTGCTAATCCCATGAAGTCCCATCAGGCGGTGATAGTGCCGGGCCCCCTGCCTCGAGGGGGTCCACCCATGGCTACTGGTGGTCACCTTCCCCTGTGCTGTGGAGTCAAGGCACAGAGGAGTAGGTTAAGAGCTATTGACCAAATACCCCGGACACTCAACATACTACAGTGGAATGCCGAAGGAGTTTACAAGAAGAAAAACTCCCTAACACAGCATCTTCATAAAGATAGAATAGATGTGGCATGCATTCAAGAGACACACCTCAACGCCAATCACAAATTCTCAGTCAGAGGATATCAGGCCACACGTTTCGACCGCGAAGGACACAAAGGAGGAGTTCTAATACTTACACGAAATACAATACCTTGCAGCGAAGTATCTGTGATCTCTGACAACCAAACGGAAATTATAGGTGTTGAAATAATGATAAAGGACGTGAAAATAAGAATCTACAATCTGTATAACCCAGCAGATAAGGACCGTACACTCTCAAACATGAAAATAACTGACACAAACTGCATTATTGTCGGAGACTTTAATAGCCGTTCAGAAAGATGGGGATACCCAGATACTGACAAAAGAGGAGATGAATTGGAGGACTGGGAAATAGACTCAAATCTCCATCTACTCAACAAAGCGGATGACACACCGAGCTTCTACTCCAGAAGATGGCTTACCACTTCTATTCCAGACTTAGCTTTCTGCACAGGAGACATCCTCCACAAAATCGATCGCCATGTGCTGGACCAATTAGCAGGTAGTGACCACAGACCAATCAAGCTTGTAATGAATATGGAGTATGTTCCACAGGAGCAAAAGCCCTTGCCCCGCTGGAATTACAAACAAGCAGATTGGGACAGATTTGCCATACTAACAGACAAATATTGTGAAAACATAAATACACGATATGGCAACATAAAGCAAATGGTGGAAAGTCTAAACAGAGCAATAATACAGGCAGCCACTGAGTCCATTCCAAGAGGAGCGAGGAAAAATTACAAACCATACTGGACTGACGAACTACAAAGTTTGGAGGACAAAGTTGAAGATGCAAGGAAGACAGCAGAGAGAGAACAAACAATTGAAGCGAACATCTCTCTCAAAGCCATCTCAGCAAAATATAAAAGAACAGTAAATCAAACAACAAGAGATTGTTGGATGGAAAAAACAGAAAACCTGAATTTTGACAGGGATGGAAACAAACTATGGAAACTAGTGAAAGCCATGAACAATGAAGGACCTAGAAACAAACAAATAACAATTAAACAAGGAAATGCCTTGCTTACAGGCTGCAAATGCACTAATGGAACACTATGCAAATGCAAACCACATTGATATTAAAACCGAACAGAAGAAAGCAATCAAAGACAAACAGATACATCATAGAAATACAGAGACAGCAGCAGAATATATGATGGCAAATCTAACAATGGAAGAAATGGAACAGGCAATGAATACCCTAAAAAAGAAGAAATCACCAGGAAAGGATGGAATCACAAATGAAATGCTAATAGAACTAGGCACTAAGGCAAAAAAGAAACTACTAGCAGTCCTAAATAACAGCTGGAAGAGAGGAATAGTCCCACAGGCATGGAAGGAAGCTATACTAATACCAGTCCCAAAGAAAGGAAAAGACCTGGAAGAACCAAATGGCTATCGACCTATCAGTCTACTTAGCTGTGTAGGAAAATTAATGGAACGCATTATCAATGGCAAGCTAACATGGCATCTGGAAGAAAACAAACTCTTAACACCACACCAAGCAGGATTCAGAAAGTACAGATTCACTGAAGATCAAATAACCTATATAGCTCAGGAAATAGAGGATGCCTTCCAAGAGAAAAAGCACACACTAGCAGTCTGGATAGATTTAGAAAAAGCATTTGATAAAGTATGGAAGGAAGGACTGAAAGTAAAACTGCAAAAAATGCATGTTTGTGGAAAAATGTATAACTGGATCAGCCACTACCTTGAGAACAGAACTGCCAGGACAAAAGTACAAGGAAAAACCAGCAAAATGATGCTGTTGGAGCAAGGTGTCCCCCAAGGAGGAGTTCTTTCACCAACATTATTCCTAGCATATATAAACGACATCACAGAAAATTTTCCAGCCAGAGTACACACATCCTCCTTTGCAGATGACCTAGCCATATGGACATCTGAAGAATATATTAGTACAGCTAACAGCAGAATACAGCAAGCCTTATTAGAGCTAGAGGACTGGTCAAAATCATGGCTAGTGAAGATAAGTGAGGAGATAACAACATGCACAGTGTTCTCCCTCTCAAATGAAACTCAGCAACCTAAGCTGGTATTGAATTGAAAAATATTGCACCATGAAGAAAATCCAAACTATCTCGGAGTCACCTTTGATCGTCGCCTGACATGGAAAACACAGGTTGAGAAAAATCGAACAAGAGCAAGGCAAAGAATGGCAATCATGAAAAAGCTTGCTGGTACAACGTGGGGAGCAGATGAGAAAGTTCTCAAGAAGTTATATACTGGACGGGTGAGGCCAGTACTGGAATATGGCATTGCAGCTTGGGCAACAGCAGCTAAGTCAAACTTTAACAAAATAAGTAGAGTCCAAAATCAAGGAATGCGAATCATAACTGGAAGCCTGAAGACAACGCCTATTAACGAACTTGAAAAGATCACTTGTTTACAACGAATGCAGGATAGAAGAGATAGCAGAGCCCAGCAACAAGCAGAAAAATTTAGAAGATTGACAGACCACCCTATGTATAAAAGGTTTAATGGTTTTGGAAAGGGAAAACTGAAGCGTAGCAACTTTGTAGAAACTGCAAAACAAAAGATTAGGGCAGATCCCATACTTAACATATCAACAGTCAAACCCATTTACAATGCAGAGAAGTTCCCAGCTTGGAGACAGCAGCAACTGCCTGAGATGATAGAAAACATTCCTGGTATTGAGAAAAAGAACACTCAGCATGAAACCGAAAGAAGAGCAATAACCCTAAACTGCATAAAAGAACATTACCCAAGCAGCAATTGGACCCATGCATATACAGATGGATCAGCCAAAAATTCAGTAGAGAATGGAGGAGGAGGAATTCTTCTAAATTTAAAAAATGGAGTGAAAAAAACACATTCAGTGGCAACTGGAAAGTTTTCAAGTAACTTCAAAGCGGAGGTAGAGGCTCTGAAAACTGCAGCAGAAATGCTCTTGATGGAGGAAAATAAAGAGAAGCAAATAGCTATCTTCACAGATGCAAAGTCAGCTGTCTCAATACTGAAGAGCAATAACAGCACAGAAATAGCTGACCTAAGAGCAGCACTCCATGGTCTATGCCAGAAATCCAAAAATGTTGTAATACAGTGGATCCCATCACATTGCAGTATACCTGGAAATGAAGAGGCTGACAGACTGGCAAAAGAGGGCGGACGACTACCACAGCCTGACATAGACATAACCTATAATGAGGCAAAGAGGTTGATAAAAAGCACCTATAGAACCAAATGGGAATCAGAGCATCCAGGCCACCAGAAGGATGATGCATATTACAAACTCGACCGAAGAGAACAAGTAGCAATCTTCAGACTCCGCACAGGACATAACAGGCTGAAATACCACTTGTTCAATAAACTAAAGATAGGAGATACCGATGAATGTAATTGTCGAACTGGAAAAATGACAGCAAAACATTTGCTTCAGGATTGCCCAATATATGCAGAACAGAGAAAGATATTTTGGCCCACACCTGCTTCATTTGAGGACAAGCTCTATGGAGATATCAACAAGCTCAAGTTGACCGTAGCTTACTTTAACTACATACAGGTTGACATTTAAAGGTGTATGAAGAAGTATTCAGACTGCCACACTTCATACCACAAGTATGTCGGTTACAAAAGCCTCCCAGAGTTATGAAATGGAATATTGCTGGATAGCAGATCCATTACGTGGAAAGTCCGAATCAAAAGCTCACTGTGTGGGCTTCAAAAAAGGTGGAAAAAGTGTCCTAGTGGCACGAAATGGAATATTGCTCGGATAGCAGATCCATTGTGCGGAAAGTCTTAATCGAAAGCTCACTGTGTGGATGTCATCTGCAGACTGCATTCTTCTGGTTTCCGGAGGAACAGCCTAAGATGAACGGAAGGCCCAATATACGGAAGTGAGGCTAAGCAGCCATGTGCAGGACGCGACGATTCCTTGGGTGAGCCCAGTACCAGATCGCTGTGTGTTGGCTCTGCAAGTATGGAAGCCTCCTTGGATGGCGGGGAATGCCCATGGTCTGCCCCTGCCTTCCCTTGAGGGCTGACCAGGATGTCTTTGGCTGTTCTATATGGGCCAGCTGGGATGGGGGATAACACCACAACAGTGAGAGTCAAACGTCCTAAGAAACCCCCGGGAAAGTTAACCCGGTCAACAAATGGCCGCAGAAGTCGGATGTGTCGGCCTAACGGCGCAAGAACACAGCTCTGCTGTAAACAGGCACAACGCAATCACATCCGAAAAAAAAAACTCCGGATGAACGCAGAAGAAGAAGAAGAAGTACAACTGAAAATTTTTCGATTTATGGTACCTCAACCCATAACTCTGTGAGCTTCAGGAGGAGACTGGGACACTCATTATGTGGTGAAGATAGTCCTTGAATCCTCCTACTCCTTCTTATCCTCCCCCTCTGCTTCATTCTCTTCTTCCTCCTTCATCATCATTATCGCTGTTTTGTTATTCATTGAGAGGTTATGAAATCTGAAGAGAGCTGAGGTGTGGGGCATTTTCCCTTGTCGTAATCTTGTGACACGAGAAAGCTTATGATTCGCTATTTTTTAAATTGAAGGGGTTGACTGCCAGAGGATCAATTTCATTTCACTGGGTGGGACCCAGAGGTGTTTCCAAGGCACCAGGGCCGGGTTATATACTGGCCAAGACCTATTGACGCGTCCTCGTCGAGCGCCCTGGCAACAGGTCCCTTCGGGGTCCTGGCTAAAGTCAGTAGGATCGCCGATTCCTCCGAAGTCGGAGAGTGTCTGCCTGTATGGCGAGGAACCACCAGTCTGCACACCAATAAGCCAGACATGGGACAACGGATACTCATGCAAACCTCAGGTCCTGTATGACATCACACTGATGTTGAACAACAGGATGCCTTCATCCGACATACAGGACTTCGCGTTGGAGCTCAAGCCAACGAACACAAGCAAGCAAGCAAGCATTTCACCAGGCTCTATTCCGTACGGCTTGGTCTTCTTTCTGCAGAGCCACCTGCCAAAAGCATTGCACAGAGCACAAACTTTGTAGCTCCAGCGACGAACCCCAGAGGTCTTTGAAATAATTGCACTCCTGAACCGATTGATGGAATGAAAAAACAAAATCAAGACCTTTGTAGAGTGAGGCAGACGACTTAACCCTCGCCACTGAGACCACCTGCTATTCTGGTATAGAAAGTTCTGCCATATTTTGCTTGCTGGTATCATAATTTCTGATCTTGTCTCTATCCATGCAAATAAGAAAATTGTCTTGCACATTTAGATGACGGAAAAAGAATAAAAAGAAGGAATGTCGTATAAACAATTGTTACAAAGACATTCTCAATTATTCTTACATCATCATCATGTAGCAGGTCGTTTATAGAATGTCGCTCTCGTCATGGTCTGCCAACAAGTTGCTCAATCCTTGACCAGTTCATACACCTGATGAATTGTTATGCCCAGAGTGTCTCTAGTGTCTTGCATCTACCTTCATGCTGGTCAACATTTGCCTCTTGTTCCTAGAACCACGCCTTCCATCACTGTGCTTCCCAGACCACTGTGAATTTAATATGGCCAAGGTTTTTCAGTTTCTGAGACATGAAATCATTCATAAAGGCAGACTCAGTAAAGTGTACATATTTTAACAATGAAATAATCACATACAAACAACCACAGTTTTCAGACGTGGAATAATGAGATCATAAATATGTAATTTTACTCATATATGAGGAAATGTTCGTAAATTTCTCCTTGCGTGACCAAAAGACTTGTTTTCTGAAGAAAATTATGAGATATATTGAGAGGACCATTCAGCCAAACAATGATTGATGTCTTTGATATGAAATGTGTCAGGAAAATGTAGTATTTGCCTGTTGTCATTGTTCAGTGTCTGTTGAGTTGCTAGGTACAGAATGTGTAACTATTCTCATGTTTTCAGGGAATATTTTACCAACAGTGACAGTGTCACAAGAGGCAGGGCAACACATCTGCTGGGTGATGTGCTACAATTGTTACCTGTTGCAGTCCTGACTACAAAGCAAAGTAAGCATTTTGAACGTCTTGCATTTATCAGATAGATTTTGTATTTCTCCTCATGCACTATCCAATGTCTTGGTTCCAAATGTTGCTGTATGTAGCCGGGGCGCAGTGTTGGGGTGAGCGCCCAACATTGCTTAAATACCCCAATGGCTCGTGAATACATAACCTGTGCAGCAAAAGTCAAACTCCTGGCCTTCACGTGGCGGAACTGTTTCTACTAACAGGAGAAGGGGCGACGGTGAGTTTCTGGCGCTGAAAAATAACCAGTGTGCTCTAGATGTGTATACACATACATGCATGTGCAGACACGTGTGTGCGTGTGTACACATCTAAACTCGAGTGAGACCATGTACACATCTAAACTCGAGTGAGACCACAGCCTGCTCTAGCAAAGAAAAGGTGCTGAAGACGGAGGCAAACAGCCAGGAGGTGCACCACAGAAATCAGGATGCCACACAATTACGCAAAATGGAATATGTCGACTACTGCTAAATGTTATGGTGCTCGCCCTGCTTTGGACCCCCAGGTAGGTGCAGTGCTGTACCCTATGTCTCGAAAGGGTCCAACCCCAACTTCTGGAGGTCCTTCTCAGATGTCCTGTGGAGCCAGGGGACATGAGAATAGAACGGCTGGCCATACTAAACAAAGACTTAAAATAATGCACTGGAATGCGGAGGGAGTCAGCAACAACAAAATAGAATTAGAAAACATCCTGGACCAAGAAAAAGTAAGCATATGTTGCTTGCAAGAAACTCGCCTGAACGAAAATATAGCCTTCAAAATCAGAGGCTGCCAGTGTTACCGATCTGACCGAAAGGACAGGCGAAAAGGTGGGATACTTACCCTTGTTAAAAATAACATCACTGCTTCCCAAATCGAAGTCTACATGGAAGGGGCTGAGTATCAGACACTTAAACTTAAGACAGGCTATACAGACCTACATCTGATCAATTACTACTATCCAAGTGACCGCCCACAGGCACTGGACACACTACCATTAACAGAAAAAATAATTGTGTGTGGCGATTTGAACAGCCACTCGCAGATTTGGGGCTATGATCACATGGACCAGAGAGGAGAGAGACTGGAAGACTGGCAGGATGAGAATAGATTCATCTTGGTTAACAAGCCGTCCGACCCACATACTTTCTACTTGAAATCATGGCACACTACAACTACACCTGACCTGGCTTTTTATTCACCAGACCTGGAGTGGAACATTACACGAATTGTTGGGAAATAACTTGGTGGCAGTGACCATCGGCCAGTCTTTCTAACTGTAGAAAATGGGTTTGTAAGTGAAAGCAGCACCCTCTCGAGGTGAAACTACAAGAAAGCAGACTGGGCAATGTACAAGAATCGCACCAGCATACTGGTTAGAAACCTGAACACTGAGAAAGAGATAAATAAAGTAGTTGAAGAGTTTGAGGAATGCATACTACAAGCAGCGTGAGAAACAGTACCAAGAGGAGCCCGTAAACAATATAAACCCTACTCGAGTAGTGAACTAGAACAGTTGCATAATGATGTGGAAGGGTGTAGAAAGCAAGCAGAGGCCACACCCAGCCAAGAGCATCACAATAAATTCCAGCACGCAAAAGCCAAATTTAAAAGGGCCAAGCTGCAGGCTAGACGGAAAAGCTGGCAGGAGAAAACAGTCTCTGAACTTTGAAAGAGACACAAGGAAATTATGGAAGCTAATAAACCAACTTAACGATGAGGGCACAGGGAGAAACTCAAAAATTGCACTACATAAAGGTGGAAACATCTTAACAAGAAAGCAAGCAGCTGACCATTTTGCGGGCTCATTCGCACAAGATAACAATATCAAAATTAGTCCAGAGAAACAACAAGAGATTCGAGAGAAACGGCAACATACAGGACAGAAAGAAATAGTACATGAGGATGCACCCAGCACAATCAGCGAACTGGAGCTAGCCATATCAAAACTGAAAATGAGAAAGTCACCAGGAGCTGATGGTATCTATCAGGAACCTAGGAACAGAGGCCAAAGCAAAGCTGTTGCAGATCTTCAATAACAGTTGGACCTTATGCAGTGTTCCACAAGCCTGGAGAGAAGCAATCATGATACACCTCCTAAAATCAGGGAAAGATAGTTCCATTGCCTCTAGCTACAGACCAATTAGCCTCACTAGCTGTCTCTGCAAAACACTGGAGTGCATCATCAATCACAGACTGCAGTGGTACATTGAAAGTAAAAACATCCTTGTGCCACAGCAGGCTGGCTTTAGGCAGGGCTACTCTACAGAATATCAGACAACCTACCTCTCTCAAGAAATTGAGGATGCATTCCAAGAGAAGAAGCTGGTGCTTGCAGCATGGATAGATTTGAAGAAAGCCTTTGACGAAGTCTGGAAAGAAGGTCTGATGAATAAACTGAGAAACTGCAAAGTCAATGGAAGAATGTACAAATGGGTGAAAGCATACTTGCACAACAGAAGAGCCCGAGTACAGATAGACGGACTAAAGAGCAAGAAAGTACTACTGCGTCATGGTGTTCCCCAGGGCGGAGTCTTGTCCCCCACACTCTTTCTAATCTTCATCAATGATCTCGTTGCTAATCTGCCGCATGAAATTAAAGCGGCAATGTACGCCGATGACCTGGTTCTATGGAGCACAAATGAACATGCATCAGTGGCCACCAGATTGCTACAAATATCTGTAGATACATTTGTTGCATGGGCAAATAGATGGTGTGTCAGCATAAACACTGACAAGTGCAGCACCACTCTATTTACCCTCTCTCCAAAACAAAAGGCAGGGACCATCCAGATAAATGGAACACCCCTAAGAGAAGATAAAGAATCAACATACTTTGGAGTAACATTTGATGGCAGGCTGACATGGAGAAAGCACATCAACAAAGCAGTAGCAAAAGCCAGAAGGAAAATAGCAATCCTGAGAAAGCTAAGGGGAACCACATGGGGAGCCAGTGGGAAAATACTTAGCAGAGTTTATCAACAGAGCATACGACCTCACCTGGAATACGGGTCAACTGCGTGGTGTTCGGCATCAAAAACCACACTACAAGAGCTGGACAAGGTGCAAAATCAAGCACTTAGAGTCACCACAGGAGGGATGAGATCAACCCTTATAGTGGAAATGGAGAAAATGGGGAGGACACAAGCACTGAGTGAGCGCAGAGATACGAAAACGCTAATACAAGCAGAAAAGTTCCTCAGCTTGCCAGGCCACCCTATGAAGAACAGATTTGAAAACCTAGCTATGGGGCGGTTGAAAAGAAATAGTTTTATCCACCAGGCCAAACGACTCTGCAGAGAAACCACCGATCTGCCCACAGTTGGTATCCCCCTAACAACTATTCCAGAGCGAACTCCATGGAAAGATGAGCATAGGCTATCAATACGAATCCAGACAAAAGTGAGAGGAATATTTGACAAGGAAGAACAGAACAGTGTGCAGCGCAGAACAGCCACTCTCAGCTTCCTTGATGAAGAATACCCACAGGACCTCTGGATCCGAGTCTACACAGATGGGTTAGCACTAAATGCTGTTCGAAATGGAGGAGCGGGAGTGTACATAGAATACCCAAATAATACTAGGGACACAGCTAGAGTACCGACAGGAAAGTACTGCCATAACTACGATGCTGAAATTGAGGCAATCAAGATAGCAACAGAGAAATTACTAAATACCAGCAATGGTACACAACCTGTGGTGCTATTGACAGATGCAAAATCAGTACTCGAGGCGCTCCTGTCTGGTAAATTGCCAGTACTAAGGACACTATTTTCTGAACTTAGCAGTCAGCATAAGGTCACCATACAGTGGATACCATCCCACTGTGGAGTACCTGGAAACGACAGAGCTGATCAATTGGCTAAGGAAAGAGTCAAAGAAGAACAGCCTGATGTGCCCGTTACATACCACCAAAAGAAAAGAATGATCAAATCAGTCAGAAAGCCACCAAAACCTGCTCAAGATGACTACCACGTTATGGACAGACCAGAAAAAGTCATTATTCTGCACCTCAGAACAGGGCACAATAGATTACGCAACCACATGTATACAAAATTTAAGATTGGTGAAACAGCTATGTGCACATGTGGATTGGCGTCGCAGACAGCAGAGCACATACTCCAAGACTGCCCAAAATATAACATATCTAGGCAAACCTTCTGGCCTAGAGAGACGACAGTGGAAGATAAACTCTATGGACTACTGTGTGAACTGAAAAAGACAGTTCAATTCATACAAGAGACAACATTGCAGTTGTAGACATATTTCAAGTGAACGAAAGAAGAAGAAGAATCAATGTCTTGTCCCTTGCAAAGCTTTTCTCCCATAACATTTTGTCAAAATTTCAATCTGTCATAAGCCAGGTGTCCTGTTCCTGTTGTTGTTTGTGTAAATTATCTATCAGTTCCTGAATCCTTCTAAGCTGTGGTCTTCCTCTTCTCCACTTCCACAGCACATGTTCATCCACAGTTATCTTTTCCAGACATTCCTGTCTTTTGTCATGTCCAAAATATTTCCTTTTCCTCAATTTTTTGTGCCTTAATAATCAGTCTTCTTTAATATTGAGTGCTTGTTGAATAGATCTGATTTTTGTGTTTTCTTTTTTGTCCAATGAATTTTTATTCTTCTTCTGTAACACTTATTTTCAAAGGCAGGAATGTGCTTTTCATATGCATGCTCATAGTACTGTCAGTTTTGGTTGCTCTATCTGTTCCAATCCAAATGTTTTAACTGCTTTACTCTTTTGCAGTGAATATTTGTTCTTTTATTTTCTTCATTACATTTATATTGCCTGTCACCAGTGACACATTGATGTTCAAAACTGCTCACTTCCTGTAATTTCCCTGCATTGATAAACATATCGGTTATAATTTTTGATTTTGTTTGCATTGAGATATAATTTTAGTTTTTTGCTTTGCTCTTGCACTGATTATTTATACATTCAACACGTCTCTTTTGCCTGTGTTTGTGTAAATAAACAAGTAAATGTTTATTTGGATATTCAGTTTCATGAAAGGGACCAGTGATGCAGCTAAAGAGATCATTTCTGTTTAATGAAAAGGACCAATGATCCAGCTAAAGAGGTCATTGCACTCCCCAGTAGTGGCAACTACGAGAGATAGTAGCACATATATGGACTGCGTTTGAGTTCAATGCCAGACAAAGTCAGTGACTCATAGCTTGATTAAATCAATCAGGGTCAGCAAAGGAGAGCTGGCCAGGACCCTGCTCCACCTCTAAATGGGGGAGAGAGTGGTCTCGAGGTATGGTGTCCGCCTCGAGTGCTGGAGGTCCCGGGTTCAAGTCCCGGTGAGGGCAGGGATTTTTTCATGTGGATTTCTAGTAACAAAATTGTCTCCTGGTCTCTGGGTAGTGGGAGTTCTGTGTATTGTTGCGCACATAAAAAATCCTTTGGCAGTTGGAAATTGAAAAAGAGTAGCCTAACGGCTCTGCCCGGGCATAATTTTGAGTTAAAAATCTACCCAAAAGTATTTCCAGGATCCTTGCCGGTGTTATGGAGTTTGTGCACTGAGCTGAGATTCTCCAGACTCGGGCTTGAGTTAGAAGTAGAACGGAGCACTTATGGGTTACACCCGTGGCCGTGATGTTTATCCATCGGCTAAACTAAACAAAACTAAACTAAACTCTACCTCCGAATGGATATCCTGGAAACTCTGTAACCAGACCAAGGTGGTTGCTAGGGTAATGCTCTGGTAGACTGAATTTTAACTTGTAAGCTTGGTACATGAGCATTCTGGGTGCCCCTGAGAATGCTTGTGTCGATTGGAATGAATTTGGTGTAGAGACTGTAGTCCCAGCCCAATATGAAAGTATCTTGTTTGTTGTAGGGCACTCCTTCATCTCTCCATGCTCAGAAACTAGCAGAATGCAAGAATGTTACTGGAACTTCAAATCTACGTAGAGGCTTATTAGAACATAACCAAGTTGTGATTTAGCACAGAACATACAGACTGGCTTGGATTAGGCTTGGTTCCTTTATGTTTCCTCCATAGGTTTCAGGTTTTTAATTGTCAACCATCTTCAAGCCAATCCCCAAGGGGAATAACCAAGACTGTAGGAGTCAAAAGAGGCATGGCAAAGCGAGTCTTAAAAAATGCCTTGCTCAAGTTGAATACATTGACGGAAAGGGGCACATTTCATGGCACAATGTAAACAAACTCACCACATCCAACCTACAAATTTGAATAAAAGAATAATAATAATAAATGTATATTCCTTACCGTTTAAAGTCGCTTAAAAGTCAACAGGGTCAGCTTCATCACACCGGGTTTTATCCCATATGGCTCGGTCTCTTTCCGCAGCGCGGAAAGCGTCGCACCAAGCACGAACTCCGTGGCTCTAGTGACGACCCACAGTAGTCTCCGAAAAATTTAACTCGTGAACTGAAGGACGCGGCCAGAAATTGAACCCACGACCTTCAGAGCCCGAGTCGAACGGCTTGACCACTTCGCCACAGAGAGTTTAATTTACACATGATTGTTGAAGTCTTGGTGATCTTTATGAAGTGTACAGTGTCATTTATTTCTGTTGTGAATACTTAGTTAAGTGAAGTTCTGCTTTGAATTTGATTACAGTTGAGGTTGTTGTTGCATTCTTGCTGTCCAAATTGTCAGATCATCATTCTGTACAGCCGCATGCCTTACAGTCACTTGCTGTGGTGGTGAGTATATTTAATGCAGATAATCAAATGACATCAGATGGCAAATATACTATTACTGTCACTGTTTCTCTAGCATCCCACACATCAGCAACACAAGTCTCATGACAATTATGAACACTATTTTTATCAACACTCTGCTAAATTTAGTTAGATATGTTCAAAACTAAATACTAAATGTGAGATGATGTCACAGGACACAACCTCGCCACCCCACTGTGGCCCAGTTGTGGTGACAAGGGCGTGCAAGGGAAAGCTTCATGTCGGTCCAGTGGTGTGAGTGGGTTGCACCCTGCCTTCTTGACAGACAAAAGTATGTGGATTGGAATTTGGCCAAAATCCCATCGTACAATGCCTGGGCATGGATTTAGAGAACATGTGTTGCCCATGCAGCATGCTCCCTGTCTCGGCCTTGCCTTGTTTACTCCAGAGGAAAGGTTAACCAGTACGTTTGGAACAAGGTAGGCTGCAGACGCTGGCGGCACAGCGTCAAACCTCCAAAAGCCGGAGGTGAGTCTCACCTCCAAGAGCAGGAGGTGAGTGGTGGCCAGACCCTCACATTCGTGGGACTTGGCTTAGAGGTGTTCAGCCATATCCTGCAGCAGAGGGCCTTAAAATGTCTGGACCTGTGTGGGTGCGTACACCTCTCATTCATAAGTGATCAGTGGTGTACATTGGCTAGGTATAACATCTTTTTATAAATCGCTTGTGCCGCAACGTTTTTAAACCAAAATGCGAAATAGAATAGAAGGCCAGCTTGCAAACACAGACCTCAAAGCAACTCGATTATTTTGCTGGTTCTGTTCATTTATTCAGATCTTCTCAGGGTTTCTTTCTTCATACTTGGTTGATAACATAAAATTTCATACGAAAGTATTTTATAAAAGAATCACATACATGGTCGGGTTGTCCGAAGCCGTCATGTTTTAATATTTCGTCTTCTAGTTATTTTTAAGCTTCCCAAGCTGACCTGTTTCATTCATTCTGTTTCTTAGTAAACTTTGGAAGGCGTGTCCTTTATTACTTATTTCTTTCTGATGGAACCCTTAATTTCTTCTGATGTTATTCACACGTCTTCTCAGGTTGGAACTCCAATCGCAATTGTTTTTTCTAGCTTATTGTGGTTACCATCCTACGTTCTACTCAGCTTTTTTTTTTCTCTACATCATGCCTGTGCCCTTTGGTGCATTCTATCCAGCCTCTTTTATGGAAAACCCAGTTTAATAATCTACTTTCTTTATCTTGCTTCCCTGCCTGAACCCTGGCATGTCGTCTTATAACAGTCATACTGTTATAATGAAATTCTTGATAAAGGGTAATATCTTCACTAGACAAAACAGCATATGAAATGTTGACATTATATTGGATTTGTGGAGAAAAATAAAGTGGTTTGGACAATGCATGAGAATGAAGGCAGTTCCGCTACCACTTTGTGCCAATATCTAACGATTTGTTTATAGAGCTAGATGATGATGAAGAACCAGATGCATAGACTTGACAATCAAAGGTGATGATACACACACACACACACACAAAGTCAACACAACCCAGATGACATTTAGATTTATTCTGAAAACCTGGGGGGAAAAAAACACACGTACATGCATGCATATATTTGTTCACATAGACATATATAGTGCTAACAACTTTCTATGGCTCATCCCATGTACTATGGCAGTTAACATTGACGATGAAGAAATAAAGTGAACACCAGTTGCGTTCTAATGTCCAACTACACAGTTTATTCAAGAAGAGCATGAACATACCAGTTTCGGCGTGCCGCCAGCTGTTGGGCCATTAGTTGCGTTCTACACTCGACTAGTGGCAAGCTGATCCATATTGTAATTAGTTGATACAATTATCATCAAGACTGCTAACCCACAGTTATTCTCTCGTCTCTGTTCACTGTTGCAGTTTAACTATCACCTACTTACAAGCATTGTGACAAGCAGTCCTTCGTCTAGGGAAGACGCCCAGCAAAGCTCCTCGCTATTTTGTTGTCAACGTGAACTGAGTGCCAAACTGCTATCTTTTCCTTCTCCTTCTAGTAGCTGAATGGCATGCTACCTTCACTCAGTATCTGGAATCAACTCTTTCTTGATGGAAGCTTTCATTGCATTATCATTCTTTTACTTTGCTAAGCTGCATTCCGATCTTAACACACCAGCCTTCTCGACCCCAACTGCCCTAGCAAGAATGTCTGCCTTCGTGTCCAAAAAGTGCACACCATGTATGTGTTGATTTGTGCACAAGTGGAACCGTGACATTCTCCTTGTTTTCTCGTCTTTTTACTGAGTCTGGTGGACCTGCTAGTTTTTATAGTTGAGGCTCATGGCAATAGACATATGGACAAACAGATACAAACACAGACAGACAAACCCACTACACAGCACTACAATGCATTACATTACACCAACCCACTACACTATTCCAACTCCACTATACTATGCTACACTACACCAATGGGTAGTTCAGCATGTGGCTTCAAGTCCAAAATGGAGGATAGGCGGTTGAGCTGTCAAAGCCTCTGGAGTGTTTATGCTTGTGGCTGCGGTTTGCTTATGCATTTTCCTTATGTTGGACTGGTAGTATATGGTTCCATCGCCCTGCTACTGAGTTGAGTGCGTTGAGCGACACTGTGCTGTGGATTTTGTGTGGAGTGCTTTTACATCTGTCCGTGGTTGCTTGTGTCGTGAACTGCATATTCGGGGAAATGGCGACCACCGGTTGCTGAACTAAAACTTGGTTTGCCTTATGCAGTAATGTGTGGCTGCTGGTTTTCTAGTGCCTGATGGTTTTCTAGTGACTGCTGCTTCTATTTACGATGAATTGTATTTTTTGTGGCGGTCTTTTGTGTTGACATTCTGGCAGTGGCAATATGCACAGTATACCTGTGCGGACTGCTGGTTTGTCAAGACTCCTGTCTGTTCCACTTTTCGCATGGGGCAGTGAGGAGCATTTTGTGTGATGTTCATTGTCACAGGAATGGAGCATTATTGGGCAACCCTTTGCCATGAAGTTAGAACCGTTACTAACTAACTTACACTTCTATGCATTGCACTGCATTACATGGCAGTACATCAAAATACACTGCACTACTCTACTCTGCACTACATTACATTACCTCACACTGCACTATATTACACTACACAGCAATATATTTCACTGCCTATACAGCACTATACTTCACAGTACTACAGTGTGGTGTAGCGTAGCATAGTGTAGTGTAGCATAGTGTAGTGCTGATGTTCTGGTTGAGAAGTGAAATTTGGTTAAAAATTATGGGTTGCTAATTTTACAGTGACTTTATGAATTAAAACCTAAGCACCTACAGATATATTTTTACAAGTGATATATGTTATCGTTGTGTTTTTTGAAGTAGTTTTACTTTTATTTTGCAGACTGGACACTGCTGTCCGTTACCCAGTGGACTACCTGAGCAAATATGTCGTACACTTTTTCGAGAGATTCAGAACCAGACATTATCTCACACTGACAGAAGGGCAACATACACGATAATACAGAATTTACTTGGATCTGCCTTTAAAGGTAGCATGAATATAAATAGAGCTAGTAATTTAATACCTTATTGAGGATAGTGACCTCATGGAAAACAAGTTGCCTCAGAAAAGTTATCACTGTTTGACCACTGGAAGTGCTTTATTACTAACCTGAAAGGGGTCAACCGCCATGATAGCTTTAAAAGTTTAAAAGAATTTAAATGGTAGTGAAGATGGTGATATTAAATACTTCATAATATAACCTTGACCTGACTGCCAGAATCTCTAGTCAAAATTGGTGAAGCCAGACAAGAGCGCTGCACAAAAGAATAGTCAGCCAATACAGAATTGGTGTCATTGTCTGGTATACACTGAGAGAGATATTGAGGAGGGGATCTGAGTACTGATGGACTTATGGTCCGATGTGCAGTGAGGATAATCTGACAACTGGCTAACTAACTTCATACACGTAAGCTTTTAATTGTTATTTTACCAAAATATTTAAGATACCCAGGACGTGAGACGGGAAACTAGCAAAGGATCAAGAGTCTTTTTTACAGGCATTGATAGCGACTGAAAGAAGAAGAAGACAGGCTTTGATAAGAGCAATATTCAGCAAAGGACTTGCTATCTGAAAATGACGATATTTTAAAACAGTGCAGAAACTTTTGTGTTGATTTTATTTTGAACCAGAGATGTCAGAATGTTCATCCACTTGTAAACAGAAGGACCATAATTCTGTCTCTCACACACCTATTTTAGTTAGGTGGAAGGTTTTACAGTTTTAATCACAAATAGACTCATTGAATTATGGAAAATGACTGTTCTAAAGGTTAACTGTCTACAGTGGTAAATTATCAGAGGCTGATGAATTACATATAAGTAAATTAAAGTAAATGACCCTTTGTGTTGAGCCAAGAATCAACATCACAGCCTTGGGCACTCCCTTATGTGCTCCATACCCATCTTCAACAACTAGCTAAAAGTCTCTATCCTATTGGTATCAGTTGCAGTCTGAGTATTTGTCCATCTGGCCTGTCCTCATGTCCGTCAGATCCTTTGGTCACTACCTGCTGCACCATTCTGTCCAGGCCATGGTGATTTATCTGTTCTTTCAACTTATTCACATGATCCCGCTTCAGTGGGGGATTCAAACATATGACCCCTGGAATTACATTTGTGTGTGTTGAACCCTTTTACACATCTGGAGTCACATTCAGAATATGGTCACTAAATAAAGGACCTTTAGGCTATGTTGACCTGGGATCCAAGTTCAATTTTTAAAAAAGGTATGTCTTGATGGGGAATTCAAATACTTACCATTGAGCACATGGGCAGACAAGTGTGAGCCATTACACTATAGTGACTACTGAAATTACATGTAGATAGTGATTATTCTATAAAGATGATAATGAAATGTAATCTGATGAACACTCAAGTGATGAAATGTGTCAATCAGATTATGATAAAGTTAGACCTATTCTTGTTCCTGGTATTTTGAGTAATCAGACTTTGGTTTATGGGCTTGGAAGGAGCTTATTTTCAATAATACAACTTTGACAAGTTACACAGTGATTATGAAAGACTTGCTGTAGGGAAAGCAATAACGAATCAGAACTATCATAAAGAACTAGCACAATAAAAGAGAATAGGCTAAAAGAAATTGTGAAATTAATGACTAGAATGTTGCTGTTGTTGTTTGTTAATCCTCTGGAAGCTTGTATAGTTTTTAACTGTTAAGTCTGACATATTGCTATTAAATTGCCTGAGTCCTGAAAAGGGCTTGCATCTATCGGCAGCAGTTTTGCTATAGGAGCTTGCTTTCCTCCTGGTCTGTACCAAAGTACTATCAACACTGGGATTTTGTTGCGGAGCTCTCCTTCCTCTCCAAGTTCAGAAACCAACAGGATTTGCAAGACTGCTTTTGAAACTTCACATCTGCATATTAGGATGTAACTAGGTCATGATTCAGCACAGCACATATGGAGAGGCTGGGGTTAGGCCTGGGGTGCTGCAGGGTGTGACCAGGGGATCTAGCTGACTCAGGACCCTGGTACCATTAGTATTGGAATTCATTGGCTGATGAAGTTGAGGACGGAGCACCTGTTGGAATGTCCTGAGTGCTGTGATGTCAGTGCTTGACCCAACGCAACACAACTCGGCTGTTTCCTTCAAGGGTTTGAGGTACTTCATTGTCAGCTGACTTCAACCTGGTGCCCAGAAGGAGATCAGAACAATATAAAGTAGGTATTGTTTCATTGGTTTCATCTTGAGAAAATGCTTAATGTTTGAAATATACTTTTTGTTTGTTTCAGCAATAGAAGGGATGGGAGGAGATTTTGTGATTGGATTCATTCAACAAATGGATTCTGAGAAAGACCCAAGAAACCTTATAATATGTTTCAACTGCGCCCATTTTATCTGTTCAAACATGCATTTAGGTAAGAATTTGTGACTGGTTTACAAAGATTGTTTATAATCTGAGCTCATTATATGCCAAACAACTAATCAGACTCTCCTTACATGGGCATCAGCATCTGTGGCTTAGGGGTTAGTGAATGCAGTTTCACAATTCCCCAACATATCGGGTTGATGATTTGAATTCAGTCACAGATGATTTGGGAACAGATCACTATGCATTAATGTTTATGGTATGCCATTCAGAAAGCAATGGCAAACTATTGAGTGGAAAAATTGTCTAGTAAATCACAAACAGCAAAATGCTGGAGTTGATTGCAACTAACTCTAATCTTGTACGGGAAAAGCAGGTTCGGTGCCAGGCTGTATTAGTTTTACCTTCTCTAAACTTATACTGCTGTATGCATGTAAAATATGGGCAATAAGTAGGCAAACTGAGAAACATCTCATGGCAGAGGGAATAGGGCTTCTATGGAAAATGCACAGAATACCATGTATAGACAGTAAAATGAATGAGACAGTTCTTCAAGAAACAAAATAAAACTAAATTGATTAGAGAAATTAGTTGTAGACAGTAAATACTTTTTGGGCTTGTTATGAGGAGAAATAAACCTGAAAACTTAGTGACAGCTGGTGAAATTGATATGAAAATAGCAAGAGGAAGGCAAAGAGATAAATACCTGGATGGCTTGGTTACATGGCATAACTGGGGCAAGTACACAGACCTTAGCCAAGACTGGGATCATCTGAGATGGTGAACCATGATGACTCATGCTCATCGGCATGGCACATGATGATGATGATGATGATGGCTGTCCTGGTTGTTACATATTTCTTCTACTCTTATGTTACTTTAACTTTTTTTCAGTGCTAGGCTGCCATTAGATTTCCCTACTCTGTTCTGGTTGTTACTTTAAATATTTCTACTCTTATGTTACTTTAACTTCTTCAGTCACAGATTGTTATGTAACTTTTTTCTTCATGCCAGGTTTGTATTATTTCAGATAACTGCATGTAACAGAAAGCTTTAAGCAATCCATGGTAGAATGCTAACATGGCCATATGCTAGCGTGAAAATCTTGAGAGTGATCACCCATGACTATCTTACTGGCCTTGGAACAAAAGATGAAAACAGATTATGTAATTATACCAAAATAAAATAAGACCTACCCATGTGTTACTGGGGCCGATAGAGGAAGCAAAGAATAGTAACACTTTAACCAACCATGCCAATCTTAAGAGGCGACTCAGGAGAGTTGGCTACATCATATATCAAAATGTGTAATGAGACATTAGTGTTGTAAATATTTCCTTCAGTAACCATCATTGTTTGAAAACTTCTTGTTGATATGCCTTTTTCTCAAATGTACAGCGTAGAGTGTCATATTAAGATAAGTATTTCTTTGCCACAAGAGTGTTTTGGTATATTTAATTTGTGTACATTTAATTTCTAATTGAATGTATCAATCTTCATATATTAGGGCCCTTTGCTGAGGAAATGTTTGAAATCCTGGGCTGCTACTTTCCTATTGATTTCACTCCAGTAAGTGCCATTTTTGTTTATGTCTTAGTTGCTGCTGAATTAATGTAATCTTCTTATGTGAATGTATCAGAAATGTGGGTTTACAGAAGAATGCTGAGAATTATTTGGTCAGTCAAAATGATTAATCTAAATGTTTCAAAAAGAGGCTAGGACACCTTATCACAAACATCAGAAAGAGGCAGTCATAACTTTTTGGCTATATTATGAAATGACAAACTAGAACATATTGTGATGACTGGAAAGATTTGTAGACAGAGAGATAGAGGAAGATAGCAAGTCAAAATTCTTGTGCTGTGGCACAGAATGGTGCAGATATCCTCTCATACTTTCCTTCCTACCAAATTCACACACAATTCCTAATTTGAGCGTCCTTAAATATTTTGTTTCATCGGTTACTGTGTCTTTAACTGCCATGGATAATGATGAAGATTGACCAGTTCTTTAACACCTGTCCTTCACAATTTCTAGAAAATTCAATAAATGATCTGGTACCAATCTTATTAGGCTGGGTGGAGCCCAAAGCTGTACTTGTTGAAAGAAAGAAATCCTGGCACCTCTGGGAGTTAAACCCGGACTGCTGTCTTGATAAGTCAGTCCATTAATCATCAGCTCCATTCATCCTGATATCTTTAAACACACTGTACACAACAATAAAAGATGACCATGACAAGAAGATGACCAGTTGATCTGAGTGCGAAAGAAGAAGAATATAGTTGAAAATAGGAATTATATTAGATGGAAAAGGAAAGAAGAATGCCCAAGAAACAACATAACATGCTCATTCAAGGACACTTGTGATTGAGTTAATGGTGAGCTGAAGAAAATTGTTGGGAACAATGAAGTGACAAGATAAGACAACTTCAACAACAGTCTTTGGTCTGTCTAACCTGATAATAATGATCTTGCACTTAGAGCATAAAAAAACAGAATACATTATAAGAATTGTATATTTGGATGCTGAACTGTATAAAACACATAAAAGGTATTCAATTGATTGTAACAGATGCATGAATGTCATTTATAATGAATAAACAAAGGAGGTCCATGAAAAGAGGCTACTTAGGATAACATTGTGACAATTTGTTGTGGTTGAAATGAGTTAAATGGGTCAGAGTTGAGATATGTTAGAATTGGCGAATTAGTTGATGTTAAATAATAAACCACTAGGTTCTTGATGCTCACTGATATCTCAGAATGTAAGTATGGCTGTGTCTAGAATAATATATTTTACCACAGTCTGAACAAAGCAAAGATTGACAACAGGCATTGATTACCAACAACACCCCATTCTAAAGCTAACTGAAAAATAGTGAACAGGCATTTGTTTAGACACTGCACGGGACATTAGCTGTTTCCCAAAAATTAAAACTGACCACTGCACATGACAAAGTGACTTCCAGATTTCATAACATATACTGCACATAAGCTCTGCCTTTGGTGGTTTGTGAGCTCAAACATGGCCCAGTAGATGGAAGTGGAAGAGCAACCGTGATGATGTCCTGCGGATGACTATAATTCATGAGGCAGCTCTTTTTTGTTTAGTTTGCTGAACATTGGAAACTGATCTCGGGAGAAGAATAAGAGGGGCAACATTTATTTAGCAACATAATTATGTTTGATTATACTCATTGTTGACTTTTGGTGTTATTTGTTATTCCGTAGCCTGTGAATGATCCGCATGGTATCACCAAAGAGGAACTGATCCTAGCCTTGCGGAAGTGTTTAGCTGGCAGCTCAGAGTTGGCTGAGTACAGTGTTCCACTCCTGCTGGAGAAAATGACTTCAGATCTTCAGTCAGCCCGCTTGGATGCTTTCCTTACACTGGTTAGAATACGTGATGCAAACAGTTGAACATAAATTGCTTTACTTAATGAGTCGTTTATATTTTATGTGTATATATTGTTGATCTGTGTTTTCTACATGAGAAATGTGTAATTTGGTATCAGTCAGCAAATAAAAACCTTGTACATACCATTAAGGAACCCTAGACACAGCATCTTTGGGTTGCGATGCTAGACTCGTATTTTTGGTGACCAAATACCACACAAGGGTAATGTAGTCAGAATTACACTGATTGCCTTTGCTTTCTGAGATAGATTTCTGGAATCCATTTTATGAGACTGGGTTGACTGCAGCACAATACAGTCTAAAATGTCCTGACACTATTATGAACAGTGCCTAGGACCACTGCAATAACCGTTGAGCTACCACTGTCCCTTGTGTCTGTCATTTATATGTTTAACTGCGTGTGAATCTAGATGATACATGGAAGTGGTTTTATTAAAGAATAATAAAACTTCATATTTATTTTTTTTTAAAAAGAATATTAAAACTTCTAAGGAGGGATATGCTCTGTCATGGGTTTACATCCCAGACAAGGAGTAGGGTTTTCACTGTCAGAGGTAAAATAAAAATCCTAATCTACTTAGAGTGTCTCTCTGCATGCACTTGGGACCTATTGTTATTTGCAAGAAGGCTAGGCATCCAAACCCCTACCCACAGCTGGATTTGGACATAGTACTGTTTGAGTTAGGGACAGACACCATATTGCAAAAAACCAGAGGTGAATTGAAGCAACAATAAGAATATTTTAGAAAATAAGCAATCAGAGGGATATTTCATATACACAGAGAAGAATTAATCACTTCACATTATATTCAGTTTTGGGAAAGGGAAGACCCTTTGTATTCAACATGCATATAAAGAGCAGCACAGACGTATGTTTATTTCATTGCATTTTGTATTGGCAGCTATGTGAAATGTTAAAAATATCTTACTTAGTGTTATTAAATACTTTGTAAGGAGCAGATGCTATGAGCAACTAGGATACTGGCATCTTGTATCATGGAGACTCGGGTATCAAATTCTCTGTAAGTCGAAGGACTTGAGTCAGTCAAAGTTCCATCTGGGCATCAGGTTGCAATCTGTTGACAATGACGGGTTATACCACCTAGATCCTGTGGAGGAAACATGACCAGCCCCAGGCCTAATCCCAGCCAGTCTGTGCCGTGCTGAATCTGACCTGGTTACATCCTAATATACCTCTCTTGAAGATGTGAGGTTCCAGTACCAATCTTGCACATCCCACTTGTTTCTGAGCATGGAGAGGGAAGGTGACCCCTGCAGCACAAATCCCTGTGGGGAGATGTTACTTTGGTACCAGGTCGGGAGAAAAGTCTACTCCAACCTCACTCTAATAGGTGCAAGCTCTTGTCAGGACTCAATTGATCTGAAGGCAGTGCTTGGACTTAAAGAGTTAAAACTCAGACTTCCAGAAGATTCTTCTTCTTCGTTCATCTGAAATGTTTGTTTTGGATGTAATTGCATTGTGCCTGTTTACAGCAGAGCTGCACTATTTTGCCCTTTCAGGCGACACATCCAACTTCTTCAGGCATTTGTTGATCCGGTTAACCTTCCCGGGTTTCCAGAAGATTCACAACCAATGAACCAATCAACCATCAGTGGAAGTTGACAAACAAATCTAGTCACCTTTATTCCACATCCCCCAAAGACATTTTCCAGGGAGACACCAGCAATAGAACATAGTGCTATTGGTTTTGTTTTCTTCTTCTTCTGCTCTTTATCCTTTTTCTCTTTCCTGCAGCTCCTTCCATGTCCTCCCAGTATTATTTATCTCGTAATAGAAACGTCAATGCCGAACTAAGGGGTTCAACTCCTACACTGGACAGTTGGACTAAAATGTTGATCTCTCGTCCTTGACTAGGGGACATAAATTACAAGTACCTCTGAAGTTGGAGTGGATTTTCCTGATGGTGAGGGACAATGGTAATATGGCAAGCTAATCCACACACAAAATTCAGTCCACTACTACTAGAAGTAGTGTCTATGGACTATGCTTGAGTTCAAAGCGAGCGAGCGCAAAAAACAAAAATTTATCTCTGTAATTCTCTTCTCCTTGTGGTTTTAAGTCTCCTGTTATTTCATTTGCCTTGTAAGTTCCAGACAAGAGAGTTTCTAGGTTTTGATTTGAAATAATGTAATTTTCTGGATTACAAATTTTAGATTGAGTGTGCTCCTGTGTATGGATATCAAGGTCTCAACACTTTCCTGGGCTCACTGACATCATCTGCTAAAAGAGAGGTAAGTTAATGTAATGAACTAGATAAAATTATAGCTGATCCATTCAGTGTATCTCAGGCATGGGATTTGTATCTCTGCTGCATCACCTCGCATGTGTTGACTAAGCAGACATACCACTGAACATGGTCTACAGGATTGTTATTTGTACAGCATACAAAGAAAGATATGCTGGCCTACTGAATCAGTACTAAACTCCAAACTGTGAGGAACCTAAAGAGAACATCCGAGTTCATAATGAGAATCACCTGTATCATCAAAGATTGTGATCACAAGAAGAAGAGGAAGTTTAATGTAGGATACATTTATAACATATGTGTCTTGTTTTTTCCCCTCTTCTTTATTATTATAATTAAGTTAGTCTGATGATAGAGTGGCCAGTTCCCTCGCCTATGCTGCATCCTCTACTAAGGTCTTTTCTGCTAGTGTTGATGTAGATTCTTGATTCCATCAGTTGAACTATGTTATCCATTTGTGTTTCCTCTTGTAACAAGTGATCATTTGCAGACATATCATGTCTGCCTTGTTCAACTGCAGTGTTCCATCTGAAAGTGCCCTACAGGCCAGCCAACTTACCCTTTAATTTCCACCTAAGACTGTCATGGCCTGGACAGTAAAGCCAGCCATTTCAGCTCTAAAAGGTGTGATGACACTGTGTTTCAGCAACTTATGCCAGAATTATCCAGAAAAGAGAGATCATTTGTTGGTCTGTGTTACTGTGGAGACCTTTTACTTTCCAGAAAAAATATCTTGCACCTTTTAATGAGCCTAGGTCATTTACTAAAAATGATTGCCTGGAGAAGCCAATGAAAGTAGACAGAGATAAACAGTATACTTTGGACATTTAGTGAGAAGTAAGGTATTGGAAAACATGACAACCAAAAATATCAGTGGGAAAAGAGATAGAAACAGATTGAGAGGAATGATGCTGGATGAGCTGATATGGTGGCACAGAAGAATGTCATCAACAGTGTTTATCCAGAAATATCATTGGGAGACAGACTGAGAGAAATGATGCTGGATGGGCTGATATGGTGGCACAGAAGAATGTCATCAACAGTGTTGATCCAGAAATATCATTGGGAGACAGACTGAGAGAAGTGATGCTGGATGGGCTGATATGGTGGCACAGAAGAATGTCATCAACAGTGTTGATCCAGAAATATCATTGGGAGACAGACTGAGAGGAATGATGCTGGATGGGCTGATATGGTGGCACAGAAGAATGTCATCAACAGTGTTGATCCAGAAATATCATTGGGAGACAGACTGAGAGAAATAATGCTGGATGGGCTGATATGGTGGGATAAAAGAATATGTTGATCCAGAACAAGGACTGAGGTTTGTGCAGAGACATGAACACCTACACCATTTGGCAGGGAACATGATGTTCATGATGATGGATCAACAACACAATCATATGTTTGTGTATAAATAATTTTATGTAATTTTCTTTCTTTCTCTTGCCTTTCAGTTTCATTCCGTTTCTGCTTATGTTTCGATCCTTTTATATGTATGCATAAAGTCCCACGAATATTACACTTTACAGAAAATTATCCATTGCTATTCTTTTCATATTTGTAGTTGACTACTTTCTGTCTCTGACCTGTTTTCATTCCTTAAAGTATTTTCCTTTTCTGTATTGTTTTGTTTTACCATGTTTGCTTCTGATTGATCAGCCAGGCCATTTCATCCCTAAACACCATAGTATTTAATATTCTCTCCTTTTATTTTGGCTCTCATTTTCTTTCAGCTTGTCAGTCTTGGTGGTTTAAGCAGATTGCAATAACAATTGGTGATTGCATTGGATAAAAATTACCTTTTGTCTTTTTTTCAGGTGCTGATGAATTTGTCACCTGACTTAACCAAAGCTGCCAGAGATGCAGTGAAGGCTGTGTATTCAGCAGTGGCTACCTCAACTGATGTGAACACTGTAAGTTTCTTATATATATATATAAAGCTTGAAATGATCCTGGAATGTTTGAGCTTACAGCCTGTGTTATTTTAAATATCATTCTGTGGTATGCAATGTATTATGTGATATGCAGTGCAAGAGGAAGTGCAATAGTTAGCATGCTTGTCTGCTGGCCAGGGGTCATGTCTTCAAATTTCCATTACCCAGGAAGGTAACCTGGCCAACAAATGCCTGAAAAAGTCGAATGTGTCAGCCGAAAGGTTCAAATATCGCAGCTCTGTTGTAAACAGGCACTAAAACAACATTCCGGATAAACGCAGAAGAAGAAATCTCCATTGAGTGTTTTTTGTCACTGATCTGGGTACCAGGAAATGCCCAGGGAAGTCAGTGCAGCTGTCATGGTATTGACCTCATCACCAGTTGAGTATTGGCCGGTCTAAACATATGGGTAAACATAAGCAGGAACTGGCTGTGGGTATGTGATGTGTTAGGACCATCACAGTTAGAGGCTTGAGTGCGGGGAGAAATTGGTGGCCAGGCCAGTCTTTCTCTTCCTTTGCGAAGGTCAAGAGCTGAAATCGAACCCTTGTCTGACTGTGCTGATGTCATTATCAGCACACCTTCCTAGCCACTGCACAAGTTTCCTGTTTACAAATATGGGGCTAGCACCACATACCCAATACACCTCATGGTGTGAAGAGGGGTCCCTCACTGTTGTTTAATTACACAGGGAGAAATGTTGTGGTATATAGTGTATGTTTGTATGATTCTTTGATATGTAGTATATGATTCTGTGATATGTAGTGTATGTTGCTTCTGGTATATAGTGTATGTTTATACAATTATGTTTTATGAGTGTATGGCTGCAGTATGTAGTGCTTGGTTCCATGGTATGTAGTGTGTTTGTATAATTAAATAGTTCTTCACTGTGGGAACCTTTACTTCAGTGGTGAGTTTTTATTATCCTTGTTTGTTTCAGAGTCATGAAAACATAACGACAACTTTAGTTGATCTTTACCAGGGTAAGTGGATTATGCTAAATGTATCCATGTGTGCTGTGAGTTTAATGCTTATTAACTGTCCCACGTCTTCACATTGCAATGGTAGAGGGATTACGTGTGTGTGTGTGTGTGTGAGAAAGTGGGGGAGGGAGGGAGGGAAAGAGATGAGTGTGTGGATGTGTTTGCGTGTATGTGTGCCAATGACCCTAAGAGCTATACAGGCATGCTACTGGCTTGGTCTCTCAAGACACGTTGAGAAATTGGGACCAGGCTTAGTAAAACACAGAACCCTAATGACATATAGGTAGCTTGGTGACAATCAACAGATTTAGAAGGCAAACTCAAAATAAGAAATCAGATGAAATGGTTTATGGACTTCATGGTTGGTTGATGAATTCTATGGAAGGCTGAGCTTTAAGTCTGATGCATTCATGTTCTATAAAAATATGGGTCCAGAACCATATGCCCATTTCACATTAAGGCATGTAAAAGAGTCCTCTATTTACTGTTGACATTGGGGTCATTTGAAACCTGAAAAGGACTTGCCTCTATCTGATATCTAGGGGCCTGGCACTGCGCCTGCTGGTTGTAGCTGACGGTAGTGACACCCTGATAATAACATTATCATTTCATGTTCATGTGTGTATATTCTTATATTTCTCTTTCTTTGACAGGCTGGGTTGTGTATCTGTCTGGGTTGTCTCTCATAGCCTTTCCTTCTCCCATTCTTACCTGCATGTCGGCAGTTTGGCATGTTTACCAGGATAACCTTTCCTCATGGCTTGAGCTTGTGGCCACTCATGTTTGCATGATGTTTCCATGATATGACATATGGGGTATTTCAGTGGATGTAGCAGCTGTACCTGTGATCCTGTCCACCTCTCCTGTAACAAGCATTACTGTTGGTCTATTACATTTTATTCATCCAGGCTAATCACGGCTTACCGGCTCCATGACGAAGGTGTTATGGACGCAGTTCGTAATCCCGCATATCATGTTTGAAACACAGCTGTGGGCGATTCGGCAGCAGACTGCCTTGTGTTAGTCTTTTATGAAATGGTATGGGTGCTGGTCGTTCAGAATGCAAAGGCAAACTACTGAACGTAAACTTGCTCAGGAATCACGAACAGCCAAAAAATGCTGGGGTTGACTGCTTTGTCCTGTAAAGAATATGTAGCTAATTTTAAGAATTATGGCTTATATCACAGTTGATACAGCATATCTGGAGGTTGTTCCTCAATCCACCAAGTAGGGTGTTCTTCATGTTCTCTTTCCCATCTTGAAGTCATAAAATAAGTTCTCAACTTTGATATGAGTTGAGAAAGGAAGTTGGTTATCTCATCTCATAATTTCTTAATCTGTAGCATAATAAATCATTAGCGTTCTGTAATCATTATGGCAGTATGTGCATTGGATTTACATTTGACCTTACTTTATATTTCTTGTAGTAGGGATAGACAGAAGGATCGGTCTGATTCATTCTTTGTTCTCTGTCCAAGTTTTGCTTTTCAGCATTAGGTTAAGAAGAGATGTGGGGAGTTTTAGTGTATGCTTCATGCATGGTGGTTGCCATGAGTCTGCCCAGTGGGAAAAGTAACAGACAACAGTTCAGAAACTAGTTAGTATTAGTGAAGAATATTCATAGACAGAACTAGAAGGAATAGAGGCCTAAAATAAGAGCCAATCAGAGAGGGAGCTCAGGTCACGTGATGGATCGGGCGAGCAGGGAAACCGGCGGATACATTTCAGTCCGCTAAGAACCACCTTTACGTCCACTTCGCAAAAACGGAGAGCCAGAGTTGAAAGTCGAGAACAAAGAAAGTATCCATCATGAAAGTTATGCAGAGTTGGTCAAGATAATGTATGCCGCAGCCAACGATCTATAATGGCTAGCAGAGTCATCACTAACCAGGCTACTGATCCCACGACAGTACATGAGCGAAGCCACCTGTGCCATTTGGGCGAGCCGACAGGCCTGTGTTGACCTCTAGTGGAGTTGAACCACCCGACTGTAAGTAGGGCAGTATTAAACATTAGTGTGTAGGAAGTATATTGGTTAGCAGTCATCACGACAGGTTATGGAGTTGTAGGCAGATCAGGTGTTGGTGGGGACGTGGATACGGACTAATGTGCCGACGTAGCCATCGTTGATGCTGCTGCTTTTTTTTTTCCGCGTTTCCATCCTGTTTCAGGATATTGTGGCATCACCAGCATCTTTCAGCTGTATGTTGATTCCTAGGCTAGATTTTTTTTGGTTTTTTTTTCTCATGTGAATGTATCATGCGTAATATGCATTGTTTATGCTTACAAAATCCATTTGACAATGTTTTTTTCCCTATGTTAATGTAACATGCACATTTGATGAATGAAAGATGAGTGATTGAAAGGGCTGAATGTAAGACGGGCCTGCGTGCCCAATTTGTTACCCTTTTAAAATAAAGTTCATTCATTCGTTCGTTCGTTCGTTCATCAGCACACCACGACTTTCTGAGCAACCGGCTCCATACTCTCGTAAGTCACTGGTGCGACTCAAACCCCTTCAAGTTCTCGTGTGCTCACGTCAACCACAAGAGTATTCGGGGTTACGGAGACAGCTGCTAACTCCTCAGCCAGGGAGACCGGTGTTGATGCTGCTGTTGCTTAATAAATATTGTTGTTCATTCCATACCTGGGACGCAACTGTTATTGGCTGATTTCTTGTATGCATACATATAGAACTGTCAATGTTGGCTTGTAAATACCCCTAATAGCACAGTGGCAGACTCATGGCAGTGGTATTCACATGTAGAATGATAATAATTAAAGAAGATCTAAACAAACTAGAAATTAGCAGAAAATGACTAAAGATCAAAATAAGACAAAACAAGATGAATGATATAGACAATGCTGAAAACTGTAAAGGAAGGAACAGTGGAAGATAAACATGTCAGAGGGAGACTTTTCGGTACTTCACTTTTAATTTACCACAAACAAACCGCATAGTTATTTTTAGCACTGACCTGGATCTGATGGGATTGTCAATTTTCAGAATAGGGATATTGGGATTCACTTACATCAAAGATGAGCGCAGACAATTGGGACATACACAAGATAAGACGAGTAGCACAAGATAGGGATATACACTTCAGTGACAGTGAGGGCCATCCAGACCCAGAAACATTTATTACATCCATCGAGCGGTCTAGCAGTCCACCACACGCTCAGCCGGAAGTGATCGACAACACATTCAATTTACATGATTCTTTATTTCAACAAATACATTACATAATAGCACTTGCTTGCCTGCTACTTGCAAAAGCAATTTTCTGTCTGTATCTGTAATTAATAAATGCAGTGGCCCTTTTCAGGGCCCCCAAAATATCCCAGTTAGCTTTCCTCGATTGCACAGAGTATATCATCACACCCCTACACCCACTATGGAATCACCCTGACGTCATGTTATTTCCAGTAAACTCCCGTAATTCCTTTGTTTGTGGTGAATTAAAAATGAAGTACTGACTTTTCAAATGGGAGGATAATATTAAGAGATCATCATCATCAAGTGC
This sequence comes from Cepaea hortensis, assembly GCA_963921405.1. Lineage (NCBI taxonomy): Eukaryota > Metazoa > Mollusca > Gastropoda > Stylommatophora > Helicidae > Cepaea > Cepaea hortensis. Next base: position 79,140,177 of record OY992878.1, read on the forward strand.
CGTGCCGGCTGGCGTAGGCATTCGTGGCTCTCCACAGATCCCGGTCTTTGGTGTTCTGGATCAACTCTGCTGATGTTATTCCTCCATGCCACCGTCTCAATCCGTCCAGCATCATTTCTCTTGGTCTGCCTCTGGCTCTCTTCCCCTCGATCTTTCCAGTTGTCACGATGTTCTCCAATGCTTCTCTTCTCATCACATGACCAAAGAAAGCTGTTTGTCTCTTTCTTATTGTTGTATATAGTGTTCTAGTTTCATTAGCCTCTTTCAGGCAGATAGACAAGACAAAATATGTCTGACTACTTAGTAATACACCCATGTGGCACTGGGGCCCAAAAGAGAAGCAAAGAATAGTAACGCTTTAACCTACCATGCATGTCATAAGAGGCATCTAAGGTTTGACGTGAGACAGGCTACCTCATCCTGTAGAAAACTTTATATCCAACCATTTATGAACAAGTCTACAAAGGGCTCAGTGTGAGTTGCTTGAGGGTCTACGCTCCACTGAGAGATGGAAGGCAGAAGAAAACATAGTTATTTAGTTAGTCGACAGATCATCCTCATTGCACATCGAACCATTCAGTCCATAAGTGCTCGGATCCCCTCCTCAGCAAATCCCGCAGCGTGTAGCGTCTAACGACACCAGTTCTGTGTTGGTTTATCAATCTTCTTTGGCTTCCTGCATAGTGTTCTTGTTTGGCCACCCCTCTTTTAATTTGCTGTTCTCGCATTCTGGCCATGGTTGTAGATTCACAGTCATCACTTGTTTCACGCAAAAACATTGAAAAACATTTCACAGAAAACATTGTAATAGCAAGTAGCATATTTTTCTGGAGGGCCAGTGCAACCAGTTTTTAATATGATGATAGCAATATATCTAATCTTTCTTGTATGTTCATTTATTTAATCTAGTTCATTCAAGCCTATGTTTGCCCCTTTCTCAGATATCACACAGTACCTGCAGGCGTCTGATATAAAGAAGAGCTGCTTGGCTTATTCCCTCTTGCAGTCTGTGGCGGCAGCTAGTCCATCTACCCTGTGCACTGTTGCTTCATTGTGCTTGTCAACTTTGATCAGCCAGTGCAGTAAGGAAACACTGGTGGGTATTTGTTGAAGTGTCTAGCCTAGGTCTGCTGTTATTATTTGAGAAAATCTGTCAGTGATTTGTCAACATAATGTTTGTTGAATTTATTGTTTATAGCATTGTTTAATCTAATCAGGCACACACCCTGTTCTTTTCTTTCTTTCCTTCATTTAAAACATTATTGTTCCTCCAACTCATCTCTCCTCACTATTTTTCCCTTCCTATCTCCTTATCTCTCTCATATGCACATGTACACATGTATATACACATACATTCTCTCTCTCTCTCTCTCTCTCTCTCTCTCTCTCTCTCTCTCTCTCTCTCTCTCTCTCTCTCTCTCTCTCTCTCTCTCTCTCTCTCTCTCTCTCTCTCTCTCTCTCTCTAACACACACACACACAAACACTGACATACATAATTAGTGGCACCTCACAAAGAGTATAATTACACATGTCCCCACACTCTGCTGTGTCTGTTGTACTCATAATTTATTTTGGATTGAGGTTAAGACCAGGACTAGTGGCATGGTTTGGGTTAGATGGCAGTTGTGTTGGACATTTTATACTAATCTAGACTTCACTGTAACAGTGATGTGTATTTATTATTATTATTTCTGTGAGTTAAAAATAATTTGATTATGTGGTTGTTTCGGGATTTGAAATTTAAATATTGAGCACAACCCACTACTGGCAACGCCGATCGCATTCTGGTATGAACCTAAGGCCTATCCACGTCAATATGGAAGCACTATACTCGAGTTTCGCCCTCGTTTGAGCTCGTCAGTAGTGCATATCCCTGACCGGATCCGGAAACAATCCCGGATCACGCGTGTGAAGCGGGTGTGTAACCACGCGGCACACACTGGACACACCAAATTATCACAACAGAACATCACAACGCTACCCATCGTAGGCTATGCTCAAGATTGCCCAATCGCCGCGACCGACGTCCGTCAATCGATGGGACCCGAACGATCAGGACTTCTCACTGGCAAGGAACACCAGGCCTCCTAAATCCAGTGAGCAATAATAACTTGATTATGTGGTTGTTTCGGGATTTGAAATTTAAATATTGAGCACAACCCACTACTGGCAACGCCGATCGCATTCTGGTATGAACCTAAGGCCTATCCACGTCAATATGGAAGCACTATACTCGAGTTTCGCCCTCGTTTGAGCTCGTCAGTAGTGCATATCCCTGACCGGATCCGGAAACAATCCCGGATCACGCGTGTGAAGCGGGTGTGTAACCACGCGGCACACACTGGACACACCAAATTATCACAACAGAACATCACAACGCTACCCATCGTAGGCTATGCTCAAGATTGCCCAATCGCCGCGACCGACGTCCGTCAATCGATGGGACCCGAACGATCAGGACTTCTCACTGGCAAGGAACACCAGGCCTCCTAAATCCAGTGAGCAATAATAACTTGATTATGTGGTTGTTTCGGGATTTGAAATTTAAATATTGAGCACAACCCACTACTGGCAACGCCGATCGCATTCTGGTATGAACCTAAGGCCTATCCACGTCAATATGGAAGCACTATACTCGAGTTTCGCCCTCGTTTGAGCTCGTCAGTAGTGCATATCCCTGACCGGATCCGGAAACAATCCCGGATCACGCGTGTGAAGCGGGTGTGTAACCACGCGGCACACACTGGACACACCAAATTATCACAACAGAACATCACAACGCTACCCATCGTAGGCTATGCTCAAGATTGCCCAATCTCCGCGACCGACGTCCGTCAATCGATGGAACCCGGATTTAGGAGGCCTGGTGTTCCTTGCCAGTGAGAAGTCCTGATCGTTCGGGTCCCATCGATTGACGGACGTCGGTCGCGGCGATTGGGCAATCTTGAGCATAGCCTACGATGGGTAGCGTTGTGATGTTCTGTTGTGATAATTTGGTGTGTCCAGTGTGTGCCGCGTGGTTACACACCCGCCTCACACGCGTGATCCGGGATTGTTTCCGGATCCGGTCAGGGATATGCACTACTGACGAGCTCAAACGAGGGCGAAACTCGAGTATAGTGCTTCCATATTGACGTGGATAGGCCTTAGGTTCATACCAGAATGCGATCGGCGTTGCCAGTAGTGGGTTGTGCTCAATATTTAAAAATAATTATCACATAGTAATTTATGCTGTTCTTAGACACTATATTTGTTAGCTGGTTAGAAGTTGCCTTATACTAAGGTTATATGTTTTTTTTTGGTCTGTTTTCCTTACATTTTAAAATTCCACATTGTTCTAATGAAAAAATTAAACATTATACAGTATTGGTTATAATAAGTTGGTCATTGCAAAAGGGTTTCATAACCATATAAAACATTGTTCAATGTTTATCATGAGAGTTGACAACATGGAAGACAGAAACTGAGTTTAGAATGTTATATACTGTCCATACTATATGTGCCTGTGAATCATGGACACTGAATAAAGAGAATGGAAAGAAAACTAGAGGCCACAGAGAGGTAGTTTCTACGTAAGAGTACTAAGAATCCCATGGACAGTTAGAAGTACCATGTGCAAATACACAGTAAAGGACCTTTTCCCACACCTTGAGGTGTGTACAAACTAGGTGGGTGATGTGGTCAGTATCATGCCACCAACCTTGTCTTCCCAGGACCTTTTATGGTACCCATTTTAGACCTAACCAACCTGGGAGCCCCTCCAAAAAAACATCCCAGATCCAAAAGACCTATTCACAAAGATTGTTGATAACCCAACATCAGGATGTGAAAATTGTTATGTTTGGGTTAAGTTGTAAGGCAATAGGGCTTGGAGAAAATTGTGACAACCAGGAAGATCGAGGGTCTTAGAAATAGAGAGATGAAATGCTGGATGGGTTGGCATAGTGGCATGGAAGAGAATGAGTGGCCAAACTTATCAGAAACACAAAGGACAGATGTTTGTGGAAGAACATGATCACCTGCACCTCTCTGCCAGACACAGGATAATGATGATTATAATTATAACCAAGTCAGTGTTGAGTTGATTGTTTGTAGGACAGTTTCTAAATACTGCATCCTTTATTGAATGAAAGCTGATTACTACTTTTGTCAAACATATTTAGTTGTGAAAGTTAATAATTGTGACATCTATTGTTTAATTTGTCATATAAATGCTAACTGATTGTTTCAGTTTGTCTAATCCATTGTTTGTAAGTTAATTGTTTCTATCAGACATGCCATGTATTGTTTAATTTGTCATATGAATGTTAACTGTTTACATCAAACTGTGTTTAATTTATTGTATGAAAGTTAATTATTTCTGTGAAACATACCATGTGTTGTTTAATCTGTCATGTGAACATTAACTATTTGTATCAAACTGTTTAATCCATGTTATGTATTAATTGCTTCTATCGAACATTCTTTACATCATGTTAAAGCATGTTAAAACTATGTTTACTCCTTGACAAATTGACATTTAATTAAACTTAAAAAAAGAACTTTTATCATACATTTTGATTTGTACAGCTTCATCTAATGTTGAGTAATAAAATACCAAAAAGGTGAATAATTAATGACAACTAACTGAACTTACTTTTTCAGCCAACAGAACTGCAGGCCTATTTAAAAGAACTGAAAGGATTCTTACAAGTTTTTCAGCTATACCAGACTAATGAAAGTGAGCTGCAGTTGTCTGTTGTTTCTGATATATTTTTATCCCCACTTGTCTCAACATTAATAATATAGAAAGCTACATGTCCTTTGCATGATGCTGCGATTAGTCTCAACCTCAGGTTGATTTACTAGACAGGTTTATGTTCAGTCGTTTGCCATTGCTTTCTGAAAGAAAAATCAACTGACCAGTGTAGGGAATCAACCGCGTACATCGCCGTCAGCGCACGAGATGTTTCAGTGCAAGAGCTCTAAGCCTGGCAGCCATGCTGACTTGTAATATTGATACTGTATAAATAAATGTTTTGTTAGCTGTTACTTCTTCTGCGTTCGTCCAGAATGTTGTTTTAGACGTAATTGCATTGTGCCTGTTTACAGCAGAGCTGCGATATTTGAACCTTTTGGCTGACATATCCGACTTCTTTAGACATTTGTTGGCCGGGTTACTTTCCTGGGTGTTAGCTGTTACAAGAAAATATACGGGGTTGGTTTCAGACCATTGGATTTCACCCTGTGTATTAGGCTGGAGTCTGCTGACAACAAAATAGCTAAAAACCTGTTGAGGACACATTACTATCCTAGGCCTTTTAAAAATCGAGAGAATTTACTTCATTGCACTGGGTTTTATTCCGTATGGATCGGTCTGTTTCTGCAGGGCGGACTGCCGAAAGTGTCGCACAAAGCACGAACTACGTAGCTCCTGCGACGACTATCAGCCAGTTCATATGTGCTGTACAAAAACAACCTGGTGACATCCTAATATGCCTCCCCACAGATATGAAGGTTTATAGTCTGTCCAGAAATGAATGCCTTCATTCACAATCAATTATTTTGAAAACTGTCTGTTGCATCGTTATGAAATTTTTCCTGCCGTCTTATATTTACCCCCACCCAAGGAATATGTCTTTGATATGTCCAAAAGCAACTTAAATCATGGAAAGCGGTGACATTTCTTTGATGTTTTGGTGAAAAACTAGTGATTTCTCGCTAACAAACTTGTTTTACAGTAAAGCCCCGTTCCACTACGCGAGGCTCTTGTCATAAGGCCAATTCCATGTCCCACGAGAAAATTAACTATTCAACGCTAATGTTTCCATGTGAAGATGTAATACATTTAATAATGTGCACTTCATCTCTGATCCGTAAATTATATACCGCATATATAACAAACTTTGAAATCTGCTGTACAATCTCCAGAACAAAAATTTTTTTGTTGGGTGGACATAATGATAAGGTTATATGCTAAATCTCATCATTTTCCCTCATTTGGGTACTGAGATATGGAATTTTATATTGGGGCAGGCAAAAGTAAACAGACTATAGCACCGGTCTTACACACCTTGCTGGTTTCTGGGCTTGGAGGGCTTATGAAGAGCTCTGCTGTACGGTTGTCATAGAAATGATACTTTGTTACTTGATCGGGAGAAAAGTCTGCATTAACCTGTCTAATACATGCAAGCTCTTTTTAGAGCCTAGACGATCTGAACACCAATGCATTGGACTTTATAGAGTTAAAACTCAGTCTTCCGGAAGATTCACAACCAACCAACCAAGACTGGATGAAAGTGAGAATTGCAACAGGTTACACCCATTGTCTTACAAGATAGTGCATAGAGTAGTATAGAATAACGTTTATGCTATGATATGTTAGGATCTTAACAGCACTGACTGGCTGGCACCTTGCTGTCTTGACAGTTGATAGTTTGTTACATCACGCTTTTAAAACAGGCTTAATAAATACAACCCATGGCTTTAGCGAATGTGACTGAATAGATCAATTCGCACTGTAAATGTTTATCGACAATAAATGCATGTAATCATGTGGTCATTTCCACCATAATGCACCATCTGACGTCTCACACTCTCAGTGACTGACCTATCTGCAATCAATTTCACCTTTGTCTTTTTTCCATTCCTGGTCTTTTTCCTCTGTGCAACACGATAAGTGGTGTCTTGCTCCCAAAGTGAAATACCAATGCTTGTATCTTTCATGTCTCGCATACACACATTTTTGTACCATCATAAAGGCAGACCCCAAGTTCTTTTACGCATCTGTAATTCATCAGCAGCACTAGGTTTATATGAAAAAATAGTGTAAAATAACTGAGTGATAAATAACATTTATTTTTATAATTTCTGAAGTGAATTTCAATGTTTCCCCAGATGTTATTCAAGTATTTAAGCAGCATCTGCCAGCACTATTCTTGCTGTATGAGAATCTTCTTCACAAGGAAAATAATGAAGTGCAATTTGAGGCTGTAGGAGCCATTACTGTCCTAATTAGCTTCAGACTGGACTCAATGCTTGAAAAATGTGATGCCTTTCTTGATTACCTAGTGAAGCAATCTGTGATAGATCATGATCAAATTCTGAGGTACACAGTCATTGTCATAATTTGGAAAATGTGCTCTATCCTGTGTGATTGTGAGCATGTGCTTGTTTGTGTATAGGGTATCAGTAGATATTCATCACTGCATCCCAGGCAATCCATTGATCATCTTATTGCCACCATCAAATGTAACATTTAAAGCAGTTATAGTTTTGTGTTGACTTGTTTTTGTGTGTGTTTTTTTTCTGGACTATCACTCCAGGTGCTATTGTTCTAGAAACTCCTGTTGTTGATTCTTATTCATTATAATCTTTCACTCTGATTTGTGAGACATATGGTGCTATTTAAATGGCTGGGTACAAATTCTGTCCACATTCCATAGTTGTAAGTTCAGGCGGATGATAGACCTGGATAATGGAGACCCCATCATCAGGCCAAGCATTGGCTGATCCTGTCAGTTTGTTAGCTAATTAATTACCTTTGTCATCACCGGCTGCTGCATGAAGATGAAGGTTACTTGTTTGTAAACCTGTATGTATGTGTGCATATGCACGCATATACGTGTGTGCATGCATGTGTGTGAGTGTTTTGGGCTGGGGAGATTTTGTGTCATTGTATGTGTTTATTTTTTAAGTCAATTAGAAACATGAAGCCGTCAGCTTTTCTACTTGTTAAAAAAAGTTAGTTGCATGTCTTTTACAGGATGTTGCAATCAACCCCATAATTTATTGGCTCTTTGTGAGTTATCAGGCAATTGTTAGTTCAGTAGTTTGCTATTGCTTTCTGAACAGTTAGTGTCTCATACCATGGACATCAATGCAAAGTGTTTTATTTCCAAATCACCCACGACTGATTTCAGACCCTTATGTGGGTATGTCAAGGAATTATGAAACTGTGTGTCTCACCATTCACTCAGTTGGGTATGTCATGGAATTATGAAACTATTTGTCTCACCATTCCCTCAGTTGGGTATGTCATGGAATTATGGAATTATGAAACTGTGTGTCTCACCATCCCCTCAGTTCGGTATGTCATGGAATTATGAAACTGTGTGTCTCACCATTCACTCAGTTGGGTATGTCATAGAATTATGAAACTGTGTGTCTCACCATTCCCTCAGTTGAGTATGTCATGGAATTATGAAACTGTGTGTCTCACCACCCCCTCAGTTTGGTATGTCATGGAATTATGAAACTGTGTGTCTCACCATCGCCTCAGATTGGTGTGTCATGGAATTATGAAACACTGTGTCTCACATCCCCTCAGATTGGTATGTTATGGAATTATGAAACTGTGTGTCTCACATCCCCTCAGTTTGGTATGTCATGGAATTATGAAACACTGTCTCACATCCCCTCAGTTTGGTATGTTATGGAATTATGAAACTGTGTCTCACCATCGCCTCAGAGCGGTGTGATGGAATTATGAAACTCTGTGTCTCACATCCCCTCAGATCGGTATGTTATGGAATTATGAAACTCTTGTGTCTCACCATCCCCTCAGTTTGGTATGTCATGGAATTATGAAACTCCATGTCTCACCATCCCCTCAGCCACGGATGCTGGTTCCACATTACAATTGCAAAAAACTGAGGGTGTTATGGTGACAACCCGTCATTAACAAATAAAAATAAAATCACCATACCACAAAACAAAGATGAAAATGGCACTAAAGAAACTACATGAAGATATAATAATATTAGACAACCATATGAAATAAAAATAGGCAAGCAGAATTAAATTAAATGTTTGTTACTTATTTCAGCGTCTCTAAATATACAAGTGAGGGACTTAGACGGAAGCTGCAATATATAGGCAGACAATGAGAAGATGCATGGTCGTGTAGGGATACAGTGAATACTTTCACTTCTGAGAGGAAGAAAGACATTAACATGGTCCAGTGAAAATTGTGGGAAATTGAGAAGGCAGGGAAGAGGAGTTGCTGATCAGAGAGTAGGTCAATTCGGGAAGAGGTATGGGAAGGGAAAATATTTAGTATAGAAACAGATGACAGAAAGAGTGTGAACCTTGGAAGAGTCAAAGTGGATGTATCTACAATGTATGAATTTCTAACAGTGTAAACAGGTTGTGGTGCAGTCGAAATCGATGAATGATACTGTGTAAGTGGAATTGTAATAATGAGGATTATAACAGCAAAGAAACACAGATAGAAATCAGAGTGAATGAGTAAAAGGAAGTTGTGTATAAAACTGCTATAAATATAAGTATTGTAGGATGGAGGCACCTCAAGATACGATGTATCACTCTTCCTGTTCCATCCTGTTCCTGTTCTCTGACTTGGAGAACTTGATGACGACTGGCAAGATCAAAGGGAAGAGACCAAGTGGAAGACTGAGAAGTAAATACCTGGATGGCTTGGCCAAGTGGCATGGTCAAGACTGATCACACCTTCCTGGTGATCGGGTGAGATGGCAAAATATGATGCCCACTCTTATCGGCATGGCACAAGATGGATGGATGGATGGTTCCATCAAAAATTGAGTCGATATGGATAGTTGTTATACAACATATCATCAGATCCAATGCACAAAGACAGCACTGTTATATATCTTGCTATTGAGATAGCAAGAATGGGTGGTAAAGGGTGTCATTAAGAATGTTTTCTAATAAAACGACCCAGATCCACATGTTCAAGGAGATGACAAGGAGAAAAACAAAAGTGAAATAATATCAATAGTTAGATAAAGCTGTGCTCGATGTTATGACCATGTGGTGATAAGAATCTCATGATGAGGATAATACGTTTTCAAAGGTTCAGTGATTGGTGCTGTTGATGTGAGTGGAAACCAGCCTGGGATGTTGTGACTGATATCAAGGATGGGTCATTGGAATATTTGCTAAACGAAGGCCAGTTTTTACAGTGTAGTTAATATTACACCATTTGCAAATGATTGCATAGATGACATTGCAGCCTGTGCAAGAAAACTCTTCTTTGACATTAAATCTGCCTTTGAGAAATGTTCAAACTGGTTTGTAGTACATATGGGTAGGTCTTACATCAATGTCTGAGACAATTTGTAGTGCCTAACTGGGATGATGAAGATCCCTGTGCTCTAATGTGAGCTAGCATATCTCTAAGTTTGCAGTCCCACATGAAAGCCTGAAAGAGAGTCTCTGAGAACACAATGTTAGTGCTTGAGTCAACCTGGTGACTGATAGACGGGTGGGCTAGTATGCTAGTATATCTCTAAGTTTGCAGCCCCACATGAATGCCTGAAAGAGTCTCTGAGAACACAATGTTAGTACTTGAGTCAACCTGGGGACTGATAGACGGGTGGAAGAGGATATCTTAGCTATTTAATTATTTGGTTTGGGTTTTGCTCACTTTAAATTCAAACACAGTCCACACACATGCTACTACTATATAACTGCTGCTGCTGCTTATGGTGGTTGCTACTACTAGTGAGTGCACTGGACTGATTTTGTGTGTTTTCCTTATTAGCACGGTCCAGCTTTCTCTGTTATCACTGTCCCTTGCCATCCTGTGAATCCTTTGCTGACCTGCTGGTACTTGTAATTTACGTCTCTTAGTCAAGGACCAGAAGTCAACATTTAAGTCCAACTCCTTCAAGTCAGAAGAAAGTTTAAGTGTGTTAGACCTCTCAGCCATGCCGACTATCAATATTTCATTGATTTAAGACATGATATACAATTAGGAGTTGCAGTTTGATACAGAGCAATCATTAACTCTATATTACAGAAGTCAGTTGCTGGCATCACTGCATGTTCTTGTGACTGAGAATTCAGGTTTACGTAACAAGGCAGTTGATTCTCTTACCCAACTGGTGAAAACAAGTAAGTGGCGGGTTGACACAGCATTGTTGTCACTGTAGTGTTTATGACACAGAGTTTACAATAATATTTGAGAAACAGTATAAGTCGTCAATAACAGCATTTGAGGCACATACAAGCTCATTCTAGAAATTATCCCCTTATTTAACACTGAAAGGCACAACAGAAGAATGCAAGAAGAAGAATTAGATTTCAATGTAACTTTAAATTGCATTGTGCATATTACAATTTTTGGAAGGTAGCTTTTCAATTCTATACTGATAAACTGACATTTGATTTGATATAAGAGAGCATTTGTATACAGGTCACCGGGAAGGTTAACCTGGTCAACAAATACCTGAAGAAATCGGATGTTTCGACCGAAAGGTGCAAATATCGCAGCTGTGCTGCAAACACAATGCAATTACGTCCAAAACAACATTCCAGATGAACACAGAAGAAGTATACAGGTCATAGGATAATGAATCTCATATTGATAAGATAACTACCTCAGCCTGAAATAGAAATAACCATTGAAGAGATCAAGAGGTTTTTACAAAATAATGATAGAGATGGAATTGGAACATCCAAGCCACCAGACAAATTATGAATATTACGAACTCAATAGAAGAGAACAGATTACAATATTCAGTCTCACTACAGGGCACAACAGGCTGAGATACCACTTGTTTAATAAACTAAAGAGTTGTCTCCATGGTGGAGTGGTCAAGCTGTCTGCCTCCTGCTCCCTAGGTGATGGATTCATTTTCGGACTTTGCCTTTCAGTTCATGAGTGCAATTTTTTTTTTTTTGAGATCCCTGGGAGTCATCACTGGGGCAACGAAGTTCGTGCACCGTGAAATGCTTTCAGCAGGCTTCTCTGTGGAAAGAGACTGAGCTGTTTGGGATCAAACCAAGTGCAATGAAGTCGATTCTTGTGCCTTTTATCCTTTAATGAATGAAAGATGGGAAACACTAATGAATGTAACTGGAACTGGTAAAGTGATGGCTAAACATTTGCTGCAAGAGTGCCCAGCATATACAGAACAAAGAAAGTTATTCTGGCCTACACAGCTACATTTTAGTACAAACTCTAAGGAGATGATAAAGGGCTCAGTTCAAGTTGACTGCTGCTTTCTTTAAATATATTAGGCTGTTGAATCTAGTACTGATCAGTTGGCACTAAATGCCATGCTGATGTGATTATGTAATTTCTATATTGGTTAGATGATTTAAACACTATGTTAGACATTGTGGAATCCTGTACCAGTAAAAGTTGAAAATGAGGTTTCACATATTTATTCTTTCATTGTTATCCTTCAACCGTAACATAAAACCTGTGGGAGAATTACCTGCAGTCAGTGAAATATATGAAATGTGTGAAGAAACTATTGTATCCCCTCTCTTGTTTCTTGCATTAAATTGTAGAGATAACAAAAGAGCTTGCCTTTTCCTATTGTCAGTGGTTGTATTGCGACTGGCAGGGTCTCTTAAGTTGGGAGTGGTCAAAGGGTAAAGACCCGACAGAGACGGACACAAAGGCTTGGGATAGTTAAAGTTACTAGGGGAAGTCAATAAGTCACGAATGGCTGTAGAAAAATAACTAAATATGATAACAACTTGAAACCAGTCTGTTTTTATACATACATTGTCCCTTTATTTCTCGACATAATTTCCACCAATATTGATGCACTTATCTCATCGTTTTATCAGTCCTCCCAAACCCGCTGCATAGAACTGCGTGCTCTGTTTTCTAAACCACGTTTTCACTTCACATTCAACTTCGGCGTCATTCACAAAATGTCTCCCGCCAAGGTGGGTTTTCATTGGACCAAAAAAAGGTGGGGGGAAAAAGGGCTAAGTCAGGGCTGTAAGGTGGATGTTCCAGAACTTCCCACCTTAGCTGGTTAATTTTCTCCTGAGTTAATCAAGCTGTATGTGGTCTGGCATTGTCATGAAAAAGCAACACTCCTCTTGTCAGCAGTCCTGGATGTTTTCTTCAAATTGCGTCATGAAGCATCGATAGAACAGTGCGATTCAAAATTCACATTGTCACCTTTGTTCTTGAAATTGGTTAAAAGCATTCCTTGACAATCCCAGAACACTGTCAGCATAACTTTCCCTGCTGAAGGCGTAACCTTGAATTTTTGGACACAAGGCAAAGAAGGATGTTTCCATTGCATTGAAGGACGCTTTGATTCTGGCTGGTGGTCAGCATAAACAGGAAGCATTTCCTTATGAATGTCCTTTGCAGGTAGTCCTTTTGCCCACAAAAAACGCACAACAGCACGTTGCTGTTTGGTTGTACACGCCTTAAGTACAGTCACCATTTTGTTTATGTGCTGCGCATAAGACTCCTAGCACCACCTGACAAACAGGAATATAAAGTTCGATGTTGCTGTCACCTAATGACACCTGTAGAAAACACCAACTACATTTACCTGCCATCCCACAGAACTGTGTGACTTACTTATTGACTCACCGTCGTAGTTGCATATCCTTTACAGGACATCACAGTCAACACCAACATTTTTTGCTGTTGTGATCTCTTGGCAAGTTTACGTTCAGTAGTTTGCCATTGCTTTCTGAACGACCGGCACCCATACCATTTAGTAAAAAACCAACACAAGGTAGTCTGCTGCCAAATTGCCTGTAACTGTGTTTTGAACGTGGGTATGTGGGATCACAAACTGCGTCCATAAGCCCTTAGCCATAATGGATAGTTCATTCATTCAGTAGCATGTCCATTGCAGAACCTCACTCCCATAACAACCTTCCTGAAAACCTTTCAATCATAAGCAAGATGTTCCATGTCCCATACACCCATCTGGAGATCATCTGCCACATCCTGCACTCATCTTCTCTTTGGCTTCCTCTTCCTCTCTTCCCAGGCATATACCCTTCCATTATTGTTCTCTCTAAACTTTCGTGATGTTTCAAGTGACCAAAATTTTTCAATTTTCTTTGTTTTTTTTCGTCTTTAATAGCCAACCTTCTTCAATATTCAGCTCTTGAAGTATGGATGCATTTGTTCTTTTCTTTATCCAAGATATTCTTAGAACTCTTCTATAACATTTATGTTCAAAGCATTTATGCGCTGTTCAGCTTGTTTATAGTTACATCTGTCAAAACTGGACACATTGGGCACAGGCCTGATGCAACAGTACAACACAATTAATTTTAATCTGATATGTACGGTGGCAAGAAACACATTTTAATCAGTCAATTCATTTAAGCTCCTGATTTATTTTTGCAGCCAGTGTTAATTCTACATGGTGTATTTTTAATGCCCATTGGGTTTGTGAAAATATTGCCGTTCCAAGTTTTGTATTTACCTTTTATGTTGCATGAGTTCACAGAGGGTGAATGCAAAACTTGGAATGGCAATATTTTTTAAAAACCCACAGTAATTAATTATAAATACACCCTATATTGGGGTTACAATATGTTTTTTGCAGCCAGTGTTGATTCCATTAAGGTTAAAATATATTTTTTGCAGGCAGTGTTAATTGAGTTAAACTATATTGCATTTTTACAGCTAGTTCACCGCTTGCGGCAGTTGCTCTGGCACATGTGGTGACTGATGAGAAATCATTCATTACAGTCAATGGATTTTTGCTTAGCGTGATTGCCCAAGATATTACATGTGAGTTTTTTAACAGTAATTTTAAAATTGTTTTGTGTGAAGTAGAGTACAGCTTGAATTATATGTGCCGGGTGCAAATCACTGCTGTGGAAATGGATGTTTACAGAATAAGAAAAAACAGGGTGTTATACTCTCCCCTGATTCTGGGACAGTGGACTGAGCACCTAGCCTTTTCGGATAACAACATTTATGAGGATCAGTGTGCATGCTATGCACATTAAAATCTCTTAACAGTTGAAAATAAAACAGCAGACAGAACAGGCTAATGTGGAGCTTATAGAGAGAAGACCAGTGGTTCAAGAGGTGAGGAAAAAATGCTGGTACTGGTTAGGACATACATTGAGAAAACCTGATTGAGACACTCCCTTGTCTATAACCCACATGGCAAGCTGGAGACCTAAAAACTCATGGAGAAGAGAATTAGAGAAATTGAATAATATGGGGAGGATATGGCGGCAGCTGCAGGAGATAGAAAAAGATCAGGCTTGGCTTGCATTGGTTGAAAGGCTTTCCTCCAGTCAGGGATAAAGTGTAGAAGAAGAGGAAGAACGGCCTACAGCACAGGTAAATTTCAAAATGAGAAAGTGTTAGTTGCATATCTTTTACAGGATGTACTAGTTAGTTAGTTGCATATCTTTTACAGGATGTACTAGTTAGTTAGTTGCATATCTTTTACAGGATGTACTAGTTAGTTAGCTGCATATCTTTTACAGGATGTACTAGTTAGTTAGTTGCATATCTTTTACAGGATGTACTAGTTAGTTAGTTGCATATCTTTTACAGGATGTACTAGTTAGTTGCATATCTTTTACAGGATGTACTAGTTAGTTAGTTGCATATCTTTTACAGGATGTACTAGTTAGTTAGTTGCATATCTTTTACAGGATGTACTAGTTAGTTAGTTGCATATCTTTTATAGGATGTACTAGTCAACCACAGCATGTTTTGGCTGTTTGTGATCTCTTGACAAGTTTACGTTCAGTAGTTTGCCATTGCTTTCAGAATGAAAACTAATGCAAGGCGTCTGCTGCCAAATCACCGGCAGCTGTGTTTTGAACACGGTATACAGGATTACGAATTGCATACGTAACCCCTTCGCCATAGAGCCGGCTCTGTGAAAGTGTACCAAAACAAAAAGACTGATATCGTTCGTGATTCTGGTAGGGTACTGACTTGCCCTAGCAACCTAAAAGGTTGCTAAAGGCTAAGGACACAGTCGAAAGCCATGTAAATACGGAAAGCACAGGTAAACTGCCACATTATTTATTTATCCAAAGTAACCAAGATGACAGCTGTAAAATCAAAAGTTACACCACATCAACAATAAAGAAATAGAAAATGTCACAAATGTTGAAAACCTTGGCCCCATAATTAACAACAATGGGGACATTGTAAAGAAGTCAAGCAATGCAGAGGACAAACAGCATTAAGAACCTATGGCACAACACCAGTATTTTGAACCCATGACCACTAGGCCAATGGTACCGTCGCCCTGCTACTGGGTGAGTGTGTGGCGCGACACTGTGAGCTGTGAATTTCGCGTGGAATGCTTTTACATCTGTTCGCAGTTTGTAGCGTTAACTGCATGTTCGGAACGATGGCGGCTGGCTGTTGCTGGATTGACTGGTTTGCCTTTTCAGTTCACGAGTGCATTTTTCAGGAGACTCCTGGAAGTCGTTGCTGGAGCTACGGAGTTCGTGCTTTGTGTGGCACTTTTGGCGGGTTGCCCTGCGGAAAGAGACTGAGCCATATGGGATAAAACCCGGGTCAATGAAGTCTTTTTGGTGACTGCCGTTTCCATTGACAATGAACTGTATTTCTCGTGTTGGCATTCTGGCAGCGGCATTATGCACAGTGTACCTGTGCAGGCTGTTGGCTTGCCGATACTCCTGTCTATTCCATTATTCACATAGGGCAGTGAGGAGAATTTTGTGTGATATTCACTGGCATAGGAACGGAGCATAATGGGGATGACCCGTTGCCGTGAAGTTGGAACCGTGACTAACTAACTAACTCTTTTTCTCGTTGCAATTTACATCTTTTTATTAGTCAATACGTTTTCAATTTTGCAAAAGGCTCCCTTTACCATAGCGATTCTTGTTGTAATCTCTTCAAGGCACCTCCAATCAGATGTTGTGACTGTTCCAGGATAGTTGTACCAGTTCACTTGTTTAAGAATATTCCCTACCACCTGTAGCTAAAGCAAGTAAGAGCATGTGCAGATAGCTAGTGTGCTTCAAATCCGGTCAGCTGTCATACAGTTTGATACCTGTGAGGGAAAACTGAATATGTGTAATAGTAAAGTTTATTATGGTCAGTTCTCAATGGCAGTAACATTATTAGATTTTGTGTATGCCTGTCTTTTGATGTGTTGCTTGTAAAGAACCCAGATGTATCTCTCATTTGCAGCAGACAATGTGAAACACATTGTCAGCTATACTGAAGCCTTGTCCCAGCTCTTGACCCGTCTGACTGGAGACAAGACTTGCATGAGCCTTGTGGTCAATGAGACAGCCCTACCCTTGCTGAGAATTGCTGTAGCTGGGCTGCTACAAGCAACAGAGGATGCAAGAGTTAAGTGGGCTGCAGTCATGTCTTGTTTCAGAGACATATTTAAAGTCATTGGGTGTTCTGTAGAACTCAGGTGAGACAGTTGATCATTGCCAGATTGTCTTTTGCATTGTATTTCTTATTGTTTGTATAAGGCTAACACAAGATTATTTCTTTATTTTGCAATGTCGAGTAAGATGATGTTGAACTGTTCAACCTGAATAAAACTAGTTATAATTCACCATCATGTGTCATGCTGTGTTCTTGTCCTGATTATTCATGTGACCATGCCATCCAGGCATTTTTCATTCTGCCCACCAATTGTTCTTTTCACATTAATTTTGCCAGTTGTCACTAAGTTTCATAATTTATTTTTCCTCATCACGTGCCCAAAAATCTAAAGAGTCTATGTCTAATTCTCTAATCAATTTACAGAATTGTTGCATTTGTTTTTCTGTCCATCCATGGTATTCTTTGCTTTTCCTCAGAAACCACATTTCCACTGTCATTAGATGTTTCTCCACTTGTCTACTTCTCTGCCTGCCTGCCTGCCTTGTCTGCCTGCCTGCCTTGTCTGCCTGCCTGCCTTGTCTGTCTGCCTGCCTTGTCTGCCAGCCTGCCTGCCTGCTTGTGTCTCTCTCTCTCTGAGGACTGGATTGATTCCTTCCACCTTGGCTGGATAATTTTCAGTATTATTTGGAAAGGTATGTAGCTGGTCACCACTCTTATTATATCGTGACTTAGTATAAGTGAGGGCCTAAAATTTCACACCTCTACAACGGTATCTGCCGGTCTCTCTGGCTGTGGGGTTACAACACTTTCTCTCTGTAATCCCGTTTATCACGCAGAGTCTCGCAGCGGAGCGAGAACTGAGGTGGTTCGACCCCCGCTCGTGACTTGCGGATACTGAGCCGGCCGCTCAGAAAGCAATGGCAAACTACTGAGCGTAATCTTGCCAAGAGATCAACAGACAGCTGAAAGATGCTGCTGTTGACAGCTAAGTCCTGTAAAAGGATACACAAAACATTTATCAACGGTATCTGGCAAGTTTTTATATTGTTATTAATTTGATATTGTATGTTTTCAGTACTTGAGTATTGTATTTTTATTCTTTGGGTATTGTTTGTTTTCATTGTACGTCTGAGAATGAACAGTGGTATTATGTTTGTTTAGATGAATTACATTGGTGTTGTATGTTTTAGTTATTATATCATTGGTATTATAATTGTTATGGTGTTGATGTTGTAATTATTATGGCATTAATGTTATAATTATTTAGGTATTTCTATTTTCAGAATGAAAGAAATGTACGTTTTATATTGTATCATATATTTATGTAACTTGTCCATAGCGATTCCGAAAACTTGTGGAACAGATTGGAGAAGCTGCTGATGGAAGGTGACACTCACTGCATAAGTTTGCCTGGAGACTTCCAGACTCTGAAACCTTTGAAGGTTTGTTAGTTAGTCAACAGATCATCCTCATTGCACATCAAACCATTAGTCCATAAGTGCTGAGATTCTCTCCTCAGGATCTCCCTCAGTGTATAGCAGCCAATAACACCAGTTCTGTGTTGGTTGACTATTCTTGTATTTGTTTCCCTCTTGATGTTCTGGTCTATTTTTGGCACACGCTCACTTTGAGCTTAAGCATAGCCCGCACACACTACTTCTAGTAGCACTGGACTCAATTTTGTGTGTGGATTAGCTTTCCCTATATTCAGGTCCCTCGCCACTCCGAACCCACTCCAATTTCAGAGGTACTTGTAATTTACGTCCTCAAGTCAAGAATGAGAAGTCAACATTTTCGTCCAGCTGACCTGTGTAGGGGTTGAACTCCCTACCTCAGCATCAGCACACCGGATGTTTAAGAATGATCATTCTTATCCATTCGACCATGCTAATCACAGCATGACTCAGCTTGACTAGATGTTCTTCCAGTCTGGTCAAAGTTGCAGAATCATGTTCATCCCTTGAGTCATTTACTCATTCTGCCTCCTTGAGAGTGTTCAGGAGGTCAGCTTGTTAATTGCTTGCCTACTCCCCACAGCAACCATGCTCGCAAGCCTATCTGCTTGTTTGTTTCTTTCCTCTTACACCCGCTTGCCCTGGGATAAAAATGAAACGGATATTAATCAATCTTGATATCCTCAGAGATTCAAGCCATTGCCTTCTGGCCCAGACCATCTCGATCTTCTTTAGCATACCCATGGAGTCACTGTGAAAACATGCATGGGTGAAAGTCTTATCTCCAGCCATGCTGTTACCTTTGTTGCTGCCATGACTTCCATGGTTAAACTGCTTGTAATCACTGCAAAAGCTCTACTGTCTTTCTCAACAGTTCTTCCTCCAACCTTGAAAAGTACATACAGTATTGTGTATGCACACACATATTCTGTGACCATTCAGCTTAATCATTCCTCTGCAGTTGGAAATTGAAACAAGCAGGCCAAATAGGCCGCTGCAAAATTTCCAAATTGGAAAAGCTACCCGGCTCTGTGGCAAAGGGGTTACGGCCACAATTCATAATCCCACATACCATGTTCGAAACACAGCTGTGGGCTATTTGGAAGCAGACCACCTTACGCTGGTTTCCATTAGATGGTATGAGTGCCTGTCGTTCAGAAGGCAATGGCAAACTACTGAATGTAAACTTGCCCAGGAATCACAAACAGCCAAAAAATGCTGAGGTTGACTGTGATGTCTTATACAGGATATGCAACTATATAATCCACAAAAACTGTATAGCATGTGTGATTCTGCTGTACACACATTTGGATCCTAACTGGTGCTACATAGTTCGTGCACTGTGTTGAAATTCTCCTTGTGTGATCTGTGGGAGGAGGCTGCAACACTAATGGAGATATCCATGTGCAGTGAAAGTTTTCCTTTACACATGAAACCAAACATAACTGCTTGTGCATAGCCGATGACTGCACACTATATACATCATTGTAGGGTTTTCAGAGCGCATCATGAGTGGCAGTGTAGTATATGTTAACTTGTAGTGTGGATAACTAGAGTGGACCATTTGACTGAAAACTAAAGTTTATACTATTTTACTGACAACTAAAGCTTACACCATTTGACTGAAAAATAAAGTTTGTACCATTTGACTGAAAACTAATGTTTGTACAGTTTGAAAACTATAGTTCACTCTTTCAATTTATTGACATTACTGGATGTAACTCATTTTTTTTATTTGTGTGCATTTGCAGCCTGAATCATCATGGCAGCAGACACGCTTGATAGCTCTACTAGAAGGATATGTTACTGCAGGTGAAATACGGGTATGTGTGCAGAGGTATTTTTTTTGCAATTTATTGAGAATTTTTCATAAGCTGTAAATATTGGCTGTACTGTAAGTACTCCATATGTTGCCTTTATTTTTATTATATGTGCTCTTCAGTTTATTATATTGTAAAATCTCTACATATTGTCTGTATTCAATAAACTCCAGACATTGCAAATATTATATGGTATTCACACTTTACTTATATGCTATGGGGACCAGGATCTGCAACATTTAGTAGATGCGGTTGTTGCACACAGTGAACAACTTGGGTTAGAATTAAATTGTAAGAAGACAGATTATGGTCGTCACTAGGAAGAATGAAATACCACAATGTAATATACATACAAGTAAATGGGAATATTCTTAATCAAGTGAATCGATACAATTATCTCGGAACAATCATAACATCTGATGGGAAATGTCTTGAAGAGATTAGAACAAGAAAATCCATGGCGAAGGTAGCCTTTTGTAAGATGGAAAACATACTGACTGATAAAAAGATGTCATTTGCAACGAGAAAAAGAGTGTATGGATATGAAGCGGGGACAATGAGCAAACAGACTGAAAAACATCTGATGCCTGTGGAAATGTGGTTTCTGAGGAAAATGCAAAGAATACCGTGGACAGACAGAAAAACCAATGACCAAGTCCTTCAAGAAACAAATGAAAATCGTAAACTGATTAGAGAAATTAGACGTAGACAGTCAACATTCTTTGGTCACATTATGAGAAGAAATAAGCTGGAGAACTTGGTGATAGCTGGCAAGATTGAGGGGGAAAGAACAAGAGGAAGGCAGAGAAGTAAATACTTGGATGGTTTGACCACATGGCATGGTCAATACAAGAACACTGGGCTGATTCTCTACTCTGGTGATCGAGTGAGATGGTGAGACAAGACTGCCAACGCTTACCGGCATGGCACATGATGATGGGGACCACATATTGTCTGTATTCTATAGGCTCCACGCATTATTTTTATTGTATATCCACATACTGTCTATATTCTGTAGGCTCCACGCATTATGTTTATTGTATATCCACATACTGTCTATATTCTGTAGGCTTCAAGCATTATCTTTATTGTATATCTACATACTGTCTATATTCTATAGGCTCCACGCATTATGTTTATTGTATATCTACATACTGTCTATATTCTATAGGCTCCACACATTATCTTTATTGTATATCCACATATTGTCTATATTCTATAGGCTTCAAGCCTTATCTTTATTGTATATCCACATATTGTCTATATTCTGTAGGCTCCAAGCATTATCTTTATTGTATATCCACATATTGTCTATATTCTATAGGCTCCACGCATTATCTTTATTGTATATCCACATATTGTCTATATTCTGTAGGCTCCAAGCATTATCTTTATTGTATATCCACATATTGTTTATATTCTGTAGGCTCCACGCATTATGTTTATTGTATATTCTCCACATATTGTCTATATTCTGTGGGCTTCAAGCATTATCTTTATTGTATATCCACATATTGTCTATATTCTGTAGGCTCCAAGCATTATCTTTATTGTATATCCACATATTGTCTATATTCTGTAGGCTTCAAGCATTATGTTTATTGTATATTCTCCACATATTGTCTATATTCTGTAGGCTCCATGCATTATCTTTATTGTATATCCACATATTGTCTATATTCTGTAGGCTTCAAGCATTATCTTTATTGTATATCCACATATTGTCTAAATTCCATAGGCTCCACACAATATCTTTATTGTATATCCATATATTGTCTATATTTTGTAGGCTCCAAGCATTATCTTTATTGTATATCCACATATTGTCTATATTCTGTAGGCTTCAAGCATTATCTTTGTTGTATATCCACATATTGTCTATATTCTATAGGCTCCACGCATTATGTTTATTGTATATTCTCCACATATTGTCTATATTCTATAGGCTCCAAGCATTATCTTTATTGTATATCCACATATTGTCTATATTCTGTAGGCTCCAAGCATTATCTTTATTGTATATCCACATATTGTCTATATTCTGTAGGCTCCAAGCATTATCTTTGTTGTATATCCACATATTGTCTATATTCTATAGGCTCCACGCATTATCTTTATTGTATATTCTCCACATATTGTCTATATTCTGTAGGCTTCAAGCATTATCTTTGTTGTATATCCACATACTGTCTATATTCTATAGGCTCCACGCATTATCTTTATTGTATATTCTCCACATATTGTCTATATTCTGTAGGCTTCAAGCATTATCTTTGTTGTATATCCACATACTGTCTATATTCTATAGGCTCCAAGCATTATCTTTATTGTATATTCTCCACATATTGTCTATATTCTGTAGGCTTCAAGCATTATCTTTGTTGTATATCCACATACTGTCTATATTCTATAGGCTCCAAGCATTATCTTTATTGTATATTCTCCACATATTGTCTATATTCTGTAGGCTTCAAGCATTATCTTTGTTGTATATCCACATACTGTCTATATTCTATAGGCTCCACGCATTATGTTTATTGTATATTCTCCACATATTGTCTATATTCTGTAGGCTCCAGATATTATCTAAATTGTATGTGCTCCACATATTGTCTACATTCAAAGGGCTTAACTCTTTATTAATATCCTACGGACACCACATATGGTTTGTATTAAATGTGCTCCATATTTGGCCTTGGGCACCACATAATGTCTGTAGGGTATATGCAGTGTTATTTGCATATATTACTTGGGCACCACATATTGTATTTATTGTATGTGCTGCATTACTTCGTTATATTACATATTAGAAAATTAGCCTTTAGAAAATTTTAATATTTTGGTCACTTGAAACGTCATGAAAGTTTAGAGAGAACATGTTGCAACTCATTACAAAGCTGACTATACATGTTGCAGATCTTTATAAAGCTGACTATACATGTTTCAGATCATTATAAAGCTGACTAAATGTTTCATATCTCTATAAAGCTGACTGTACATGTTTCAGGCTATGAAAGAGAACCATGATGCTGTGTTTGAAGCTTTGTTCAGGTTGGCTGTGGAATGTGAAGATGTGTTCAGCCACTTGTCTGCCTGCAGGTGCCTGGCAGCCCTATTGAATAAAGCACCCATAGGTAATTGTTTTACAGATAAACTCATGTTAATACACATGGTAGCCCAGTGGGAGCACACACGCCTTCTGGCTCGGTGGTCATGTGTTTGAATCCCCTTTGAAATTGGCATTTCTCTCTCTCTCTTCACCCCCCCCCCCCACCCCCCCTTACAGTCTGGCCAAGATTGCAGACTCACAGTCATCATTTGATGTGTTTCATCACTTGATAGGTTATGTAGTCAATATCATATCAGATGCCGGGACGCAGAGGTGTTTCCAAGGCACCAGGGCCGGGTTATAT
Source organism: Cepaea hortensis (assembly GCA_963921405.1). Taxonomy (NCBI): domain Eukaryota; kingdom Metazoa; phylum Mollusca; class Gastropoda; order Stylommatophora; family Helicidae; genus Cepaea; species Cepaea hortensis. The sequence continues at coordinate 79,163,906 of OY992878.1, forward strand.
ACTGGCCAAGACCTATTGACGCGTCCTCGTCGAGCGTCCTGGGCAACAGGTCCCTTCGGGGTCCTGGCTAAAGTCAGTAGGATCACCGATTCCTCCGAAGTCGGAGAGTGTCTGCCTGTACGGCGAGGAACCACCAGTCTGCACACCAATAAGCCAGACATGGGACAACGGATACTCACGCAAAACTCAGGTCCTGTATGACATCACACTGATGTTGGACAACAGGATGCCTTCATCCGACATACAGGACTTCGCGTTGGAGCTCAAGCCAACGAACACAAGCAAGCAAGCATATCAGATGCCTTGACTTTCCAGAACAATTGTATTTACCAATTCACATGTAGTTGCCAGGCCTTCTGCATTGGTAGAACAGAGAGACAGCTTAACAAACGAGTGTCAGAACACATACCTCAATGGGTCAACAAGATACGACACACAGGAGATGCTAGCCTAGTGGGGCCGACACACCGGAAGCTCCCAGCGTCTTCAATTGGTAGGCACATTATCGAAAGCGGCCATGTGGTTGACAGAGACACTGCCTTTCGCGTGTTGTTTAACACACAAAATACTCGCTTGTTAAAGTTTGCAGAAGCAATTATGATCTATCAACGCAAGCCAGAATTGTGCAAACAGAAAGACATGTTAGTCAGCTTAAAATTACCGTGGTAGACAATTGACATTACTGTGCGAATATGTGTATATTTCAATTTGAAGGATTTATCTAGTTAATTTATTTTACGTTGTGTGATTTCTGCAGTATGTACCTGACGAGATGCAACAAAATATGCCAGGCAATAAATCGTGCAATCTATTGTTTGTGTCTTCGTTATTCAATATATATATATATATATATATATATATATATATATATATATATATATATATATATATATATATATATATATATATATATATAGTTCCCCTGCACCTTTCCAAGCCGGTAATTACTTATCTGAAGTGCATTACTATCACATGAAACCCCTGTGCTGTGTATCCACATTGTAGTGGTAGAGGGACTTGCAGGTTCCAATTATCCCAAAAGCAATGCCAATGGTAGCACAATTACTGGTAGAATCTCATGTTAGACAGGTGAAGGCTTTAGGACCAGACAGAGTGCTGCATAAACCTGCTACCTTGTAGGCAGACTGGGACAGTCAAGGGCTAGAGAAAGCAAACCTGAAAAAATGCTTGTCAAAGTCAGATGTACTTAGCCACTGGCTTGATAAAACAGTGCAATTCCATTCACTTTATATTGTCTCCAACATGAAATAGAACTATTGATAATGAAAGCTCTGTGACTTTTACATCATATTATTTTATATTACATAAGTAACATTTTATATGTAACATTATGTATGTAACATTTTATATGTCATTCTGCATATTTTAAGTTTATTTCATTAGAAATGAATGAGCCATATGAGACAAAACTTTATTAATGCTAATTTGAGCAAACAATTTCTCGCAGGTTCCAACATTCATTGGTTGCTGGAACCCATTGTTGAAAGACTGAAGTCTGTCATAGCCAGTTCCGAGTCGCTAGCTCGGAGACAGCGGGCAGTTACACTGTGGATTTGGTTGACGAAGGCCATGGAGTCAAGGGCTCATTCGGCTACAGGCATATTGTCTTCCCATGTATGACTGTTTTTAATTACATAATAATTTGACAAATATATCATTCATTCATTCAATAGCATGTCCTTCGCAGAACCTTGCTCCCATAACAACCTTCCAGAAAACCTCACGATCATAAGCATGAAGTCCCACGTCCGATACACCCATCTGGAGATCATCCGCCACATCCTGCAGCCATCTTATCTTTGGGATATATATATCATAGCATATTTAAATATGTATAGGGGGTGTACAGTCAGGTCTTGGTCAGATATGACTGAGCTACCATTATGACAGCAGACGGTAATGCCTGCCTTCTGTTAGCACCGAATGTTGGGCGGCACTTACCAAACCCGACACCTCACAGTATGCCAACGGCTTCGGGCGGAAGAGCGCAATTGGGAGGGTACAGGCCTTACCCTGGTGCGAGGAAATACAATCTAAAGACAAAATGTCATGGCTGGGCAGACCAGGCCCTAAGCCTTGGTTGGCAACTGGTCTAGGATCAAAGCTCCGACAGGTGGACAGAGCATTGCTTTGCTGATCCGGCAGCTTCTGCAGCTTGTCTTGTTCCAGATGTATTGCTGTTATCATTCCTGTGGAGTGAACTGAACAGGTTGAGAGAGGGATCATGCTGCATGGGCAACACATGGTCTCTATATTTTAGCTCAGGCTTTGTGCTATGGAGAGGCATAACTCCATCCCTGTTCTTAACCTGTCTCGGAATCAAAGCGAAAGGTAGCAGTTATGGGTTATAAGTCCTTGTCAATTGGCGTAGACATGGGGTGCCACAGGTTGCCTCTGACAGTGGGAGACACCTACAGGTGTCACTGATCAGCTACCGCCCGCCTCAAGCTGGGCAGCCCCTGGCCAGTTGGGTGCTGATCCGCTACAGCCTGCCTGCTTCAGTGGGTGCTTGGGGCTATGACAAAATCTGAATCGCAGGCTGTAGAAGGAATGCACCAGGTATTACTAAAAAGAAAAATAGAAACCTCAAGCTACGACTTGCAACCTGGAACTTACGAACCATATGTCCAGGATTTTCCACTGACCTGACGAATATTGACGATGTGAGAAAAATGGCTGTGATTTATGCCGAACTACATTGTCTTAACGTTGATATTGCTGGCCTGCAGGAGACTCGCCTCACTGAGGAAAGGTCACTTAGGGAAAACAATTATACTTTTTTTGGAAGGGTAGATAGCAGGCAGAAAAAAGGCAACACAGTGTTGGCTTTGCAGTGAAGAATTCACTACTGGGAATGATTGAAATTCCAGCTGGAGGTAATGAAAGACTATTATCCCTGCTCTTGGCAACCATTATCACTGCATATGCACCGACACTCACTTCCCCTGATGATACAAAAGATTCGTTCTATGAGGAGTTAGACTCTGTGATCAAGGCAGTTCCAAAATCCAACTACATTTATATGCTCTGTGATTTCAATGCTCGTGTGGGCAAGGATTCAAGTTCATGGCCAGTGTGCCTTGGAAAATACAACATCGGTCGCATGAATGAAAATGGGCAAAGGCTGCTGGAGCATTGCACCAGAAATGACCTATGTGTTACAAACTCCTTTTTTGAAACAAAAGAGCTGCATAAGGTCACATGGAAACATCCAAGATCCGGCCATTGGTATCAGCTGGACTTCATCATCACACAGAGACAACATCTGAATCAAACATCATTAGCTCGAAGTTACTACTGTGCTGACTGTGATATGGATCATTCTTTGATTGTTGCAAGGGTTAGACTGAGACCAAAGAGAATCTACACGGCTAAACACAAATCTAGCCCCAGGATTAATATTATTAACACTCACGATCCTGATAAGTGCTTTGATTTCCAACAGCAACTTGAAGACGCTTTCACTGATACATCAGAAAATTGTACAGCAAGTGAAAACTTGTGAAAAAGCAGTAGGGATTTACGGCACTGTGGATCATAAGAGGCAGGACTGGTTTGTGGCAAACAGCCAGACGCTGCAGCCCTTGATTGATAAAAAGAAGATAGCTCGCTTAAGAAACAAGGAAAGAACAATGCGTAACACTTTCAGTGAGCTGAAGCAAGCTAGGAAGGATGTGCAAAAAAAAGGCTGCCAGGCAGTGTGCAAATAACTTATTGGATCAAGTTATGTGAGTTCATTCAAAATGCAAGTAAAAAGAGAATCATCAGAAGCATGTATGAAGGGATAAAGAAAGCCTGTGGTCCAATGATAAAAAAAAGTGCACCTTTGAAAACCTTGACTGGAGAAATCATCAATGATAAGATACAGCAGATGGATAGATGGGTAGAGCAATATTTGGAGCTTTACTCAAGTGAGACAAAACTAGCGGATGATGCCCTCAATGCCTCTAGGCCCTACCAATTCTTGACCACCTGGACACACTTCTCACCATAACAGAATTAAGTGTGCTATAAACGAACTTGCATCTGGCAAGGCCCCAGGTAAGGATGGAATTCCAATAGAGGTTGTCAGGAGTGGGCAAGACACTCTCACTCTACAGATCCACCAGCTAATAGAGCTATGCTGGCGAGAAGGACAAGTCCCACATGTTTCAAAAGTTCAAGCATCATAACACTGTTCAAGAATGGGTGATCGGAGTGACTGTAACAACGATAGGGGTATATCACTTCTGTGTAGACTTCCGGTCGCCAGCATGGCGGTTAGGCATTGAGCCAGTAAGGCCTGTGGCATGTTTATTCTTGTGGCTACGGTTTGCAATCGCATTTTCCTCATGTTGGACTGGTAGTGCATGGTTCTCCCAGGAATGCTAACCTGGTCAAAAATGCACGCAGAAGCCGGATGTGTTGACCTAAGGGTTTCGACCCAAGGGTGCCTAACGCACACCGCAGTCACATCTGAAAAAACACTCCGGATGAACGCAAAGAAGAAGAAGAAGAGTGCATGGTTCCGTCGCTCTGCTACTGAGTGAGTGCATGGGCGACACCGTGAGCCGTGAAATTCACGTGGAATGCTTTTACATCTGTCCTGCACAGTGAACTGCATGTTCGGAACAATGGCTACCGGCGCTTGCTGAATTGACTGTTTTGCCCTTTCGGTTCACGAGTGCATTTTTCAGGAGACTCCTGGGAGTCGGCGCTGAAGCTGCGGAGTTCGTGCTTTGTGCGACACTTTCGGCGGGTCGCCCTGCGGTAAGAGACCGAGCCATGTGAGAAAACTCAGGTCAATTAGGTCTTTCTGGTGACTGCCGAGTCCATCGACGAGGAACTGTGGCATTCGTGGATGAATTTTGTGTTGACATTCTGACGGCGGCATTATGCACAGTGTACCTGTGCGAGCTTGTAGGATTGCTGAGAAACTCCCGTCGATTCCACTTTTCACATTGGACAGTGGGGAGCATTTTGTGTGATATTCGCTGGCACGGGAATGGAGCATAATGGGGACGACCCGTTGCCGTGAAGATGGAACCTCGACTAACTAACTAACTAATTCACTTCTGTGTATAGTTGGGAAAGCATTTGCCAGAATTGTTCTGCGTAGACTTCAAGTCCTAGGAGATCAAGTATACCCCAAATCATAGTGTGGCTTCAGACAGAATCAGCCATCCATTGATATGATGTTCTCATTGCGACAAATGAAAGAAAAATGCAGTGAACAGAATTCAACCACTGTTTATTACCTTCATCGACCTTACAAAGGCATTTGATTTGGTCAGTCATAAGAGTCTGTTCAAGGCACTAAAGAAGATTGGCTGCCTACCAACTCTTCTGTCCATTGTGGAATCATTCCACACAGGCATGAAGGGTATAATCAAGGTTGATGATGCAACTTCAAAAGAGTTTGAAATCAAGATTGGAGTTAAGCAAGGTTGTGTACTAGCTCCCACCCTCTTTGGAATATACTTTTCACTTCTACTGAAATATGTCTTTCATGATCAAGATGGTGGTATATACATTTACTCACGCACAGATGGCGGCCTCTACAATGTTCAGAGATTGAAGGCCAAAACCAAAATTAGGAGGGTGCTGATCAGAGAGTTGCTTTTTGCAGATGATGCTGCAATTACGACCCACTCTGAGGAAAAATTACAATGTCTACTATCTGCATTCTCCAATGCTTGTTCTGAATTTGGTTTAACAATCAGCAAAAAGAAGACACAGATTATGTCACAAGGTGCACATGGGGTACCATCAATCTTTATTGACGATGCCGAACTAGAGATAGTAGACCATTTTACATATCTAGGATGAGTGGTAAATAGCAAATTATCCCTAGATCAGGAAATCAACATCAGGATTGGTAAGGCAGCAACGACCATGAACAGATTAAGAAAAAGAGTCTGGGAGAACAGGAAGCTTACTGCCAAAACAAAAGTCCTTGTCTGTCAAGTCTGTATCCTTAGTACTCTTCTTTATGGCAGTGAAGCCTGGACAACTTACTCACACCAAGAGAAATGTTTAAACAGCTTTCATATGCGGTGTCTGTGAAGAATACTTGGTATTAAGTGGTAAGACAAAAATCACAAATACTGAAGTATTGGAAAGATCGGGTTGTGTGGCGGTATATTCCATGCTCAGTCTTCGTAGACTTACATGGATAGGACATGTTAGGAGGATGGATGATGGTAGAATACCAAAGGACATCTTTTTTGGTGAATTACAGATGGGTAAGATATCTCAGGGTCGGCCTCTACTACGATACAAAGATGTGTATAAGCGGGACATGATTGATAATGCACATTGGAAGCAAGTCGCAGCTGAACGTGTTGCATGGAGGGCAAACATCAGAAATGGAATAAAGACAAAGGAGAAAATTATTGCAGATAAGTCATATACTGAGTGTGTGAGATGTAAGATGGTGCATGATGGTGAAAATGTCCATGTGTTCACATGCATCCACCATGGATGAACATTTACAGCGTGAATTGGCTTTATCAGTCACATTCGCCACTGCCATGGGTTGTAGTTATTATGCCTTTTTGAAGCACAATGTAACAAACTATCATCTGTCAATACAGCAAGGTGCCAATATACAGGGGGTGTGAAGTCAAGTTTTTCTGGAATTTTAGAAAATATTGTCTATGTGATGTAAAGGATGGGGAGAATAAGAGAGAGAGAGAGAGATGCGGGGAATGAACACACAGTCTTTATTTTCAAAGGGTCACAGTCTGGTCCATCTTACATTTGGAAAGCGAGAGAGATACGGAAAACAAATGCAGTCTTTATTTCCAAAGGGTCATATATGGGGCATGCAGGCCCATCACATTCGGAGAGAGAGAGAGGTGGAGAGTGAATACAGTCTAATTTTCAAAGGGTCACAGATCATACATGCAGACCCGTCTTAAATTTGGAGAGAGAGTATTACTTTTGCGTGTATGTATTTAAAAAAAAACAACAACATATAAATATTGGTCGTAGGTTAATGGTGACGAAAGCAACAAGACTTGATGAATACTAACCATCTATGTAAACACATGCACTTAGATTAAATGAATACTAGTGGCAATGAAAAGCCAAGAATGTTGACATTCAGCTATTCAAAATCTTATATAATTTCAAAGGAAAAGCTTTTAAACCTTACTTATAGTTTATTCACTTTTATTACCCAAAGCTGTATCGAGTAGCTGTTGCTCTCAACAGACATATTGGAACATTTCTTCTTCTTATAGTCCATGCCGTGTAGCGTTGGTGATCATGTCTATCCACTGTCATTTGTTTCATGTGCTGCCAATCATTTTTGATACTGATGTTCCTCTATGCAGTGATGTCTAACTGTCCAGCATATTCTCTCTTGGTCTCCTTCTGCCTCCCCTCCCTTCCAAATTTCCTGTTGTGGCGAAATACTCCAGATTGAAACTTAACATATAGAGTATTATTATTTATAATTGTTTGATTCTGTTTTGTGTGTCTTTTATTCTGCAAAGGGAATTATAATTTTTTTAAATGGATATTATATAAATTATAGTAATCGGGACGCTTGTTTTTACTTTGTGGCGTTTCAGTAAACTTTATGGAAGACAATTGTCCTATTGTGTATTTTACTTATCTTAATTTTTTCCCATGGTGTATTTCACATTTGGAAACAATATTTACAGAAACTTACTAGAAACTAAATGGTTAAACAAAGTTTGCTCCAATGATCTCATTACAGACAGTGTAATAATTGGTGGCTGCGAGACAGAACATCTGCCCTTAACTCAGAAATTCCTGGGTTAATTGTCGAGAACAATATTAAGATGATAATTATATTTCCTAATGAGCTGTGGGTAGTGGATTGGACACCTTGAGTTTTCGGACAACATACAAGTAGAGGTCCTTTGTATATGTTGCACATAATAATGATCCCTTGGCAGCTTTTAACCAAATCAAGAGGTCAGGAACAGACCTTGGCATAGCATAGGTCATACTTTTGATGAAACCTGTTAATGGTATTTAGAACAGACCTTGGCACAGAATAGGACATACTTAGGTGAAACCTGTTAATGGTATTTAGAACAGACCTTGGCATAGCATAGGACATACTTTTGATGAAACCTGTTAATGGTATTTAGAACAGACCTTGGCACAGGATAGGACATACTTAGATGAAACCTGTTAATGGTATTTAGAACGAGAAATTCCTTTGTTTGGAACCCATAGTGTAAGTGATACAGAGGACGACCTAAAAATTAATGGAAAAGAGAATTAAAGACAGAGATGAATAATGAGGGGAGGACATGGAGGGGGCCACAGTAGATGACACAAGATAGGACATAAAGACATACAGTACTATAAAGTGTACAGTAATTTTTCAATGAAAATTTCAGCTGATCACTTTACTGAGCGACCCAGATATTGGTGCTACGGTTGCTGAGAATGTAGGTCTGGTTGTTGAAGACATTCCGGACATGTTCACACCCAGATTGAAAGGCAACATCACTCCTCTTTACAAACAGCGATTCTTCACTCTCAACTTGCAGTCCTTGCTAGATGGATACCACCAGGCTAAATCCAAGGGTAATATCCTTTCACCTTTAGTCCTCTAGAGAAATATTTGAATAAAATGATCTTCCATACTATACTGTGAAGAAGTATGAACAAGTATCTAAAACAGTGGTTCTCAACCGGTGGGGAATTCCTCCCAGGGGGTGAATTTTAGTGTTTTCAGGGGGGGGGGGGGGGGGGGGAAATTAAGATTATTTCAAGATTGCGTTAATACAAGAACCAATTGCTTAATATTGTTTTTCCCTCCATACTTTACTTTTTACTGTTCACCCTTCTGAAATTCTAGACTTAGTGTGGGGGGGGGGGGATTTATAGAGAGGAAATACGAAAGAGGGGAATGACATTCTGAACATGGTGAAGGTATGTATGCATGGATAAAAAAAAAAAGTTGAGAACCACTGAACTAGAACATCAAATTAAGGGCACATGTTGGTATACAGAAGAATAAGTAATATGTTTTGTAAACAAGCCGGTCTCTCTGGTCTAGAGGTTAAAGGACTTTCTCCGTAATCTCATATACTCTCGTAAGTAACGTGACGTTGCGCGAGAATTGGTAGCGGTTCTCTCCACGTCGGTAACTTATGGGGTATTGAGCCGGTTGTTCAGAAAGCAATGGCAAACTACTGAGCGTTATCTTGCCAAGAAATCAACAATCAGCTGAAAGATGCTGATGTTGACAGCGATGTCCTGTAAAGGATATGCGAACAAAAAAAAATTGTGTAAACAAAGGCAAATATAAAAGTCATAGAGAAGTGGAAATTAAGAGAGCTGGTAGAAGAAATAAGTAAGCAATAAGTGAAATATTATGGCTATGTTAAATGGCATGATGGAAGCCTCATTAGTGGAGTGGCTAGCATGCTTACCTGCCAGCCTTAAGGTCATGTGTTTGAATCCCCATCGAGGTGGATTTTTAAAATTGGACCCCAGTATGACTTAAGACTCATAAAACAGCCCTTTACCTTCTTTTAATGACTATTTTTTTTAAAAACCAGTCTGGAGTGAAAAGCCAAAATCAGGCTAGTAAGAGGTAGGCTGTGAGCCAAGTAGTAAGGTAATATCAGGTGATGGATGAGCAGCAGTCTCTCAGAATGTACAACCGAAGTGAGAGACAGAAACATTTGTAAGTTCATGGCTGCCAACTTTCATTGAGGAGATAGCACTTGTTTTTTTCCCCCCATTGATTGATCTTTCATACATATGATATTCTTAAAGAAATTTACACAAACAGCTGGCTCAATATTATTTCATAAACTATGTTGTAACCTACGTAATGTTGTTAAAAGAAAGTGAAATAAACTGTTATTACCATAGTTATTATAACCATTCAGAATACATTAAATCTTTTGTTACAGCTACTTAGTCAAATGTTAATCAATGAACATTTGTAATCACATTTGTACATACATATAATTAATTATCCTTATTTCTTTCTTACTGCAGAAATAAAAAAGAATTACCTTGTGGCCATCTCACAGATTACTTCCAATCTCCCGCTACAAGTGATGAAACCACACTTCTCCAAGGTGTGTGTGTTATTTATTTCACAAAAATATGCTGGCTTTTATCCCATCTTCTACTTAGCATTCAATTCTTTTAATGATCACATTTCAAACAGACATCTACAGATATTGTATTATTGTGTAAACTTCAGCACAAATGAAGAAGAACATAATTAATCTAATAACTAGGAATTGTATTTTTGTTTGCACGCTCGCTTTGAACTCAAGTATAGTCCATACATGTGCTGCTACTCCTGCACACTGAACTGATTTTACGTACGGAACAGCTTTCCATATTACCAGTGTCTCTCACAATCAGGCGAATCCACTCCGACTTCAGAAGTACTTGTAATTTTCATCCCAAAGTCATGGATGAGGAGTCAACATTTCAGTCCAACTGACCGGTGTAGGGGCTGAACCCGCTGCCTTGGCATCAGCACATTAGATGTTTAAGAATGAGCACTCTTATCCATTTAGGAATGCTAACCATCTAGAAATACGGGGGAAAATTAATAAGTCACAAATGGTTGTAGAAAAATAACTAAATATGATAACAACTTGAAACCAGTTTATTTTTATACATGCATTGTCCCTTTATTTCTCAACATAATTTCCACCAACATTGATGCACTTATCCCATAGTTTAATCAGTCCTCCCATACTGGCTGCACAGAACTGCGTGCTGTGAAAACCACATTTTCACTTCACAGTCAACTTCGGCGTCATTCGTAAAATGTCTCCCGCCAAGGTGGGTTGTCAGTGTTTATGCAGACATATGTTTGTCCCATAAAGCGGTGCATGACTGGGTAGAAAAAGTTATGAGGGTGAGTCAATAAGTAAGTCACACAGTTCTGTTGGATGGCCGGTAAATGAAAACACAGCACACAGTTCTATGCAGCCGGTATGGGAGGACTGATAAAATGATGGGATAGGTGCATCAATGTTGGTGGAAATTATGTTGAGAAATAAAGGGACAATGTATGTATAAAAATAAACTGGTTTCAAGTTGTTATCATGTGTAGTTAGTTTTCTACAGCCATTTGTGGTTTACTTATTAACTTACCCTTGTATGTGAAATGAGTCTGTACAAAGGTGACTAATGAACTGGTGTGGGTTGGGAGAGATATCGGGCAGTGTGAGCATGACATGTTTGCTTCAGATACAACTTTGACATCACAGGCTTGTTTGGTTTGTGTCTGATGTTTTCCTACAACTGTTCTCAGTGCCTCTCATGACACAGTGCGGAGGTTAGCATGGCCCAATGGATAAGAGCATTAGCTCTTAAACTTCCAGCCTGCTGAAGCCGAGGTAGCAGGTTCAATCCCTATACCGGTCAGTTGGACTAAAATGTTGATGTCTCGACCTTGACTTGGGGACATAATTTACAAGTACCTCAGAAGTCATAGTGGGTTCGCCTGATGCCGAGGGACACTGGTAATAAGGAAAACTAATCCACACGCAAAAATCTTTCCCGTGCACTAGAAGCAGTAGCATGTGTATGAACTACACTAGAGTTCAAAGTGAATTAATGCCAAAAAAAAAAAAAAAATGACAAAGTGTCTGTATGAAGAAATATGGATTAAAAGTCTTTTAATGAAGTGTTAAGTATGTTTGAAACACTTCTTTTGGCCAACATGGAAACATTTACCTTTTTTCATCTCACCATGAAAGAATACTTTGGCAGCTAACAGTCTAACGTATGGACGGCTAGTTGCAGAAATATCCTGAGCGGTTTTTGTAGAATTGCGTACCACACTGCTACCATTCATTGATTTAGTACACCTTAGTTGCTTGATCTGTAGGTACTTAAGAAGCTAGTTTGATCATTGTTGTTTGTGTTTCTTTTTTTTACTTGCTCACTTTGAACTCAAGGTAGTCCATACACACCACTTCTAGCACACTGGATTGAATTTTGCACGTGGGGTAGCTTTCCCTATTACCAATGTCCCTTGCCATCAGGTGAACACACTCTGACTTCAGAGATACTTGTAATTTACATCCCCAAGTCAAAGACGAAAAGTCACCATTTTAGTCCAACTGTCCGGTGTAAGGTTTGAACCCCTTACCTTGGCATCAGCACACCTGCTGTTTAAGAACACACAGTCTTATCCATTCGGCCATGCTGACCTAGTTTGATAATAATTATGTCTATGATTAAGGCTGCAGCTTGTCTTTGCTGTTGGCTTAGGGGTAGCAAATAGTTTCACAATTGTAACATACCGAGTTTGAAGTCAGTCTCATGCACTTTGGAAGCAGACTTGCATTGATTTTCACAATGCTATGAACGTCCGTTGTTCAGAAAGCAATGGTAATGTACTGAATGTAAAGTTGCAGAGAAAATTACAAACTGCAATAAATGCTGGGGGTTGATTGTCATGTCCTGTAAAGGACATGCAACTAACTTGTTTATGCTGTGGTGTGTAAAATAAAATGGATTGTGAAGACAATTGTTGTGTTTTTGTTGCCAGCTAGTTCCTCTCCTCCTCCTGTGTTTGGACCAACCTGGCACTACTAGTCATAGCCAGACTTTATCCACATTGTGCAGTGCTGTCATCAATGCTCCAGATGTGATTACCCAGAGCGTTGATTCTCTGATTGACCATCTTCTGGGGCTGACCAAACATGACTCTTCCATGGTGAGAATTGCTGATCAGTTTACATGTTTTATTTTGTGAAATATTACAATTTGGACATACAAAAATTGTGAACACACTGCCATGGCAGAAACTGCTTTTGAATGTGAAAAGCTCAGGATTTTGGATATGCGAGGTTGTGACTATATAGGATGTGGTGACGTCTTTTTTTTTCTTTTTCTTTCCTAGCTCAGAGCAAAGACAGGTACATATACTGATAATTTATTCTTCTTTATTCTAACATCTCCACATTACTGCTTCTAATAAAAGTAGTAGTTTCAAGTGCAAGACATCCCTGTATAGTTTTTGGTGGTGTGAATCTGGTTGATAACGTATTTGTTAACAATCATTACCATAAGATGCATGGGACAGCAGAAGATGACTGGCCATCATGGGACCATTGTATTAAAAAACACACATATATGCAGAGAGAGAGAGAGAAAAAGAAAGAGAGAGAGATTTGATGACTAACCACATTCTGAATTTAAAGTCACAATAAATACAATAACGGTTTAATTTATGTCACTGTGACTAAAGGGCCAGAATTATTGCTGTACATTTGAAAGATCATCCATGTGTTACTGGTGCCCATAAGTGAAGCAAAGAATAGTAACACTGTAACCTGCCATGCATATAGTAAGAGGTGACTAAAGAAGAGTTGGCATGAGATTGGCTACTTCATCCCATAGAAAACGTTAGCTGCAAAATGCAACCAGTCATGAACAGGTCTACAAAGGGCTTGAGTTGAGTTGGTTGAGAACACCATGCTCCATTGGGAGATGAAAGACAGAAGAACAAGAAATGTGAATTATATCTGGTTTGTAAATTTGTTTAATTCATTCATCCATTATGTGCCATGCCGATTGTGGCGGGACAGCCCCGGCAGCATCATAATTACCCAAGTTAAAAAGGAATTAAAGAGCCCACATTATTTTTCTATCATTCTCTAAAAGCATAAACGTCCACCAGAAAATGATAGAAATGCAATAAACTTGAAAACAAGAGGAAAATACATTTTGACCACGCACGCCCCATCATTTCTGTAATGCTAGGTCTGAGAAAGCTTTGATGTCCAGATCAAAGTTAAAACCCAGACACCACGGCACCAGTCGGGGCGGGCGCTATCAAAGGTTGAAAACTCATTGTTTTCAGTTCAAGGGACGAGAAAGACAAAGTGTGAAATCTAGGCTGGGGCCGACGGCGTTGATACATCGCGGAGCCAGTCAGTTGAGATTGACGTGTTAGTTTACAAGCCTGCGGTTGGAATAGACACCTAACACCTTAGTTCAACAGAACCCCGTGTGATCCAAAAACGGCAATTTAATGCAGGCCTAACACCTATCTAAAAGTCCAGACTTTGTGGAGCCGGGACGTCTGTAATTGCCACCACAAAGGAGCAATTAGGACCAGATGCTTAACACCTCTCCGCAACACTACGGGGCAAAGTAGAAACCCATGGCTGACACATTCTGGCCAGCAACCGGGAAGGCTGGTGTTACCAGCCTATTGGAATGTAATGACGCAACTGCATTGCCGCCAAAGCAGGTTTCATTGTTTCAGGCGTGGGGGGCATCGGTCAATTTGATTGACAGATGAAACTACCCTTCACAGGAAAGGAGGAGGGGTGAAAAGAATTTGGCACTTAATCCATCTAGGTAAATCATCTTACATGGAAAAATAGGTGGAGCTAACAGGAACTTGGACATATTAATTAACCAACCTGGAAACTAGCCAGGAATTGACTAGAATAAAACTACATGCATGGCCAGCAAGACTTCAGACGCAAATTCACAATAGCATTCTTAGGATACCTACTGGAGAAATATTAACATTTCGTTCTGTTGGACTTCTGTACGAAGTCGTATGACAGGATTTCCTAGCTATAACCCAGGTAAGACCATTACTCTGATTAGTTGTCTGCTAGTCTGAAGGCTTGTGTAGTTTCGTGTTCTGCATATTCTCCCAAACTTTACACTGGTGGATTTTCTTTGTACTTAATGTTCCAGTTCTAGCTTTACGATTTCACTGAGAACTATTTTCTTCTTTCATTCACCACTTGGTTGTCTGATTTGTTGTATGTGATAATTTGGAGAAATCCATTATCCAAGCTACATGAGCGTGTGGCTTATGCATGTACAGGAGATACATTTAGATTCATCCTGTATGATGTTAAACATTGGGGAGACTGACTACTTAGGAGAAATTCCTGAGAGCTCCCAGTCTCTTGATAGCGTCCAAATTAACGTTGATTATTTGGACCAACACTTTGAGTGCCTACCAAGATTGTGGTGAAACCACTTGGTTTGAGGAATGGCACCAGTTCACCTTGTCTGCATGATGTCTGCATGAGGACAGACATGACTTAGGACATTCAATATCCCAGACAGATTCAGGGAAGGCATTTAATGTTCGACAGGACTGTGCGACCAGCCCTTCCGACAAGACAGTATGAATGAATCAGAAAGGGAAAGAGTAAGTGAGGTGAACTTATATGGGAAACACTCCATTACACAAATGTATATGAATATGTATGTTTTGAGCTATAGATGTTCTAAATAGTTTTATTAATATATACATATATATTTATTTATTTAGAACTGATATATGTTTATGTAACATGCCATCATCTATCATCATACCATCATATATTATGACTTGAATGTATGTTTATATGAATGTATAGACATATGTGTTTGAGATGTGTAGACGTAGATACTACCCATCTCCGTTCGTTTCATTCCAGATCTCGTAGGAGCAATGGACAGTCAACAACCCATATCAGGAAGTGACTTAGCCTTGTGAGGGACCAATTTGGACTCCTTCAATCTGACAGTGAACTGCGTCTCACTGGGGGAAGCATGACCTATGTGCTTCTGAGCTTTTCAGCCAGATGAGTTACGTATACCATAATATAATCATCATCATCATATGATCATCAATAGCAATAATAAACACAGTTGTTGTATTTTAAAACTCAATTTGTCCGTATAATTCTAAATGTTTATAAATGTTTGTGTAGCTTAATCAAGTACACACATTATTGTATCATTTAGTGGGGGTTCGCACATATTGTCCAGAAGTGGGAATCTATGTCCGGGAGGTATCTTGCCTATGCAGTCATAAGTAACCAGATTACGTTGCATGTCTTAACTCCTCCTTTCTCACTTCTGGTGATACCAAGTACAGCCATATATATATATATATATAGATATATTCTATCTTCAACGAGCCACTTCTTGGCTGTTTTCTTGAGTATCAGGGACAGTGTCTTAAATCAGCATAAAAGACATTAGTTCCACGTTTTCTCTCTGGGATCTGGGTGGTAACTAGTCCCTTCTGACAGAGTTAGGGGATCTTAAACTGCATCCAGAACTAAACACCGGTAGAAGAAAATGATTTTGGCTGAGTGGTTGCCCATCTGGGATCTACCCCCAGCCAGTTGGTGACATATTGGGACGGCTCGTCCGCTATAGAATCCGGGAGTAAACCCTAAAGCCTAGTGGTCTGCTCGCCCGCTATAGAATACGGGAGTAAACCCTAGAAAACTTGGTTCGCTCGCAAGGAACGAACCTATTTCAAATCTGTTAGTCTGGTATTATTCTGGTCTTGCCCATGGATAGAACCTAGGTAATTCTCACTTACATTCTTAGCAGCATTAGTTAGTTATAATTTATTTCTAATGTAATAGCTTGCTTGATTGTAGGCAAGATTTTGACACATTAGGACTTCTCATCCATGATAGAATCAGAGAATAAATTCTAGACTATTGATTTTCATAAACCATTCTTTCATTCTTCACCCATTACATTTGCTAAGTATTAACTTAGGAATTTGTTTCTAGGGAAGTTTGTAGAATTTAAATAACTTGTTAAAAAGTTAATAACGGATAATATCATATGAGTTAATTTACATCATTCACCACTGTAGAATTAATAATCACATTAATTAGTGATATTAATTAGTTTATTGATGATTTACTTGATGATTATTTTGATTACATGCTTTATCATTTGATTTAATCATGAATAATTTGATAATGCTTAGTTAATTCAGTGTATGACGGACTGCTTTGCATCAACTTTCTCACTCAAATTCACTACTATCATTCTCATAGCAGTGTCTGTTCCTCTTGTCACTATCCTGCTCTAGCATAAATCTAACTAGCTCTGTGTAGGGTAATAATATAACTACTTGCCTGAGTTAAGCTGAGAAGAGATCATGGATGCACGCACAGATTTCTTAGAGTCCGCTAGAGGATGGGGCATAAGGCTCGGCTTAGTAGGAGAGAAGCTAGAACTATTTATTAGAGAAGAAATGGATTGGTGGGACAAAGAAGATGAGCAGATGATGAAAAGAGTTGCAGAATTAGAAGCAGATATGCGTCACAAAGCTGAAGAAGATGAGATGAAGAAGAAGCAAATTGAAATACTGAACGTGGAGGAATCTACCAGCTCGATTGAGGAAAAGCCAATCACTCAAGCCGAAACTCTGATAGAAAGCGGGGAAGCTGACCGTCACAAAGAAGAGGCATGCATTCCTTCGCAAATCCCCATGGCTCAGAAAAACCAAAACTTGCGCACAGAAAGGCAGATGCTCCCCTCGCCTATTCCTAAAAATATTAAAAATAAACGGAATAGGAATAAATGTACCAAGCGTTCGGTAAACAGTCACAAACGTGATAAATGTTTACACCGCAATGAAAGCGGATTAGCTGGCTTGGCAACCCAGCAATCTCAGGAGCTTCCTAAGACTTCCCAAAGGAGAAAAATCCAGGAGGAGGAGGACCTGAGGAAAACTATTAAAGAGATCGAAGGCGAGACCTTACCCGACTCTTTTATTCCCTTCAGTTCAGAGAAACTAGGAGTGGAAATGAATTCAACTGAGACCGGAATGGATGTAAAACAGGATTCCATTGTTTCTCACGGTGTGGCCACACAAGATGAAATAATTATCAGTTTGAATTACTTATCTCAGGTGGGATATGGCATTGAAAATGACATCCCACAACATTCACTTCTATTGGATTTGGAACAAGAAAACCAGACCAGGGAGAGAATACCTCAATTGGACTTGGCACAAGAGAGCCCAGCCATGGAGGACAAACAAGACACGGAGGAGAATTCTTACGATGTCAGTATCTTGGAGTCTTTTGAAAAGGAAACTCAAGATACACAAAGCATTCATGTAGGTTATACCACGGACTCTGATTCAGGGACGATAAACATGTCTGCTAACAACAAAGAAGAAAATACTTCTTTGGACAGGATGAAGGTAATGCCTATCATCAACACAGCTGAAGCTAACAGGGGATCACAAATGATGGACTCTGCAGCGGAACAAAACCGGAGCGGTTGGTATACTCAACACTCAGGACCTTGTTTACCTTTCACTTCAACCAATGTTGGATGGGGAGAACAGCTGTTTATGTATACTTCTACAAGGAGTGATACAAATTCACAGTTCTTGGGGAACAACATGATTTCTCAAAGCTGGACAACTTCTACTAGCCTTATACTTTCAAACACAGATTCAAAATGGAACTCTGTTGAAGAGGAACGCACCTGGATAAATAATTATCGAGGGAAGAAAACTCTTAAATCAGGAGGGAGTAAACGGACGCCCTACCAAGAAAGAGGCAAGTATGAGTTGAATGCACATCATAAAATTATGATGTTTAGCAAATTTCCTGCCAAAAGGAGATTAAAGGATTTTATTATGATCTTTGGCCGACGGAGGAAAAGAAAATGGAGCAACAGTACTGCGACCAATTCTTTTAAGAAAACACTGATGGCACTTCCTCTGCTTATAGGACAAGGGCCAGAAATTGAGTGGACAATAGCAGTCTCTCTGCGGCGCAGGAGAATCTTGTTATACATTTTGCAATTTCCCGGCTGGGAAAAAGTAAAACCTCCAGAGGACAGGACATTACCGAGCAATAGCCTGGAAATCCGACACAACACCAGGAGCAAAGATTTGCAAGATTTATCCTGGGAGAATGGACATGGGATATTTCTTTTGACTCATAGAACATCCCACTGCCACAAAGAATATTGGGAACCCAGACTTGGAGGCAGTTGGAGAACGGAGAGAACTTAGATACATTCTTGAATGCTGCCGAGGCTCTGTTATAGGCTTCATTAATGAACCTACTTAAATTGGAGAGCTATGTGGCGGGACAGCCCCGGCAGCATCATAATTACCCAAGTTAAAAAGGAATTAAAGAGCCCACATTATTTTTCTATCATTCTCTAAAAGCATAAACGTCCACCAGAAAATGATAGAAATGCAATAAACTTGAAAACAAGAGGAAAATACATTTTGACCACGCACGCCCCATCATTTCTGTAATGCTAGGTCTGAGAAAGCTTTGATGTCCAGATCAAAGTTAAAACCCAGACACCACGGCACCAGTCGGGGCGGGCGCTATCAAAGGTTGAAAACTCATTGTTTTCAGTTCAAGGGACGAGAAAGACAAAGTGTGAAATCTAGGCTGGGGCCGACGGCGTTGATACATCGCGGAGCCAGTCAGTTGAGATTGACGTGTTAGTTTACAAGCCTGCGGTTGGAATAGACACCTAACACCTTAGTTCAACAGAACCCCGTGTGATCCAAAAACGGCAATTTAATGCAGGCCTAACACCTATCTAAAAGTCCAGACTTTGTGGAGCCGGGACGTCTGTAATTGCCACCACAAAGGAGCAATTAGGACCAGATGCTTAACACCTCTCCGCAACACTACGGGGCAAAGTAGAAACCCATGGCTGACACATTCTGGCCAGCAACCGGGAAGGCTGGTGTTACCAGCCTATTGGAATGTAATGACGCAACTGCATTGCCGCCAAAGCAGGTTTCATTGTTTCAGGCGTGGGGGGCATCGGTCAATTTGATTGACAGATGAAACTACCCTTCACAGGAAAGGAGGAGGGGTGAAAAGAATTTGGCACTTAATCCATCTAGGTAAATCATCTTACATGGAAAAATAGGTGGAGCTAACAGGAACTTGGACATATTAATTAACCAACCTGGAAACTAGCCAGGAATTGACTAGAATAAAACTACATGCATGGCCAGCAAGACTTCAGACGCAAATTCACAATAGCATTCTTAGGATACCTACTGGAGAAATATTAACATTTCGTTCTGTTGGACTTCTGTACGAAGTCGTATGACAGGATTTCCTAGCTATAACCCAGGTAAGACCATTACTCTGATTAGTTGTCTGCTAGTCTGAAGGCTTGTGTAGTTTCGTGTTCTGCATATTCTCCCAAACTTTACACTGGTGGATTTTCTTTGTACTTAATGTTCCAGTTCTAGCTTTACGATTTCACTGAGAACTATTTTCTTCTTTCATTCACCACTTGGTTGTCTGATTTGTTGTATGTGATAATTTGGAGAAATCCATTATCCAAGCTACATGAGCGTGTGGCTTATGCATGTACAGGAGATACATTTAGATTCATCCTGTATGATGTTAAACATTGGGGAGACTGACTACTTAGGAGAAATTCCTGAGAGCTCCCAGTCTCTTGATAGCGTCCAAATTAACGTTGATTATTTGGACCAACACTTTGAGTGCCTACCAAGATTGTGGTGAAACCACTTGGTTTGAGGAATGGCACCAGTTCACCTTGTCTGCATGATGTCTGCATGAGGACAGACATGACTTAGGACATTCAATATCCCAGACAGATTCAGGGAAGGCATTTAATGTTCGACAGGACTGTGCGACCAGCCCTTCCGACAAGACAGTATGAATGAATCAGAAAGGGAAAGAGTAAGTGAGGTGAACTTATATGGGAAACACTCCATTACACAAATGTATATGAATATGTATGTTTTGAGCTATAGATGTTCTAAATAGTTTTATTAATATATACATATATATTTATTTATTTAGAACTGATATATGTTTATGTAACATGCCATCATCTATCATCATACCATCATATATTATGACTTGAATGTATGTTTATATGAATGTATAGACATATGTGTTTGAGATGTGTAGACGTAGATACTACCCATCTCCGTTCGTTTCATTCCAGATCTCGTAGGAGCAATGGACAGTCAACAACCCATATCAGGAAGTGACTTAGCCTTGTGAGGGACCAATTTGGACTCCTTCAATCTGACAGTGAACTGCGTCTCACTGGGGGAAGCATGACCTATGTGCTTCTGAGCTTTTCAGCCAGATGAGTTACGTATACCATAATATAATCATCATCATCATATGATCATCAATAGCAATAATAAACACAGTTGTTGTATTTTAAAACTCAATTTGTCCGTATAATTCTAAATGTTTATAAATGTTTGTGTAGCTTAATCAAGTACACACATTATTGTATCATTTAGTGGGGGTTCGCACATATTGTCCAGAAGTGGGAATCTATGTCCGGGAGGTATCTTGCCTATGCAGTCATAAGTAACCAGATTACGTTGCATGTCTTAACTCCTCCTTTCTCACTTCTGGTGATACCAAGTACAGCCATATATATATATATATATAGATATATTCTATCTTCAACGAGCCACTTCTTGGCTGTTTTCTTGAGTATCAGGGACAGTGTCTTAAATCAGCATAAAAGACATTAGTTCCACGTTTTCTCTCTGGGATCTGGGTGGTAACTAGTCCCTTCTGACAGAGTTAGGGGATCTTAAACTGCATCCAGAACTAAACACCGGTAGAAGAAAATGATTTTGGCTGAGTGGTTGCCCATCTGGGATCTACCCCCAGCCAGTTGGTGACACCGATAAGCGTGGGTGGTCATGTTCTGCCATCTCACTCGATAACCAGAGTCGTGAATCAGCTCCGTGTTTCTGTCTCGACCATGCCACGTGGCCTAGCCATCCAGGTATTTAATTCTTGGTCTTCCCCTTTCTGTTCCCTTCGATCTTGCCAGTTGTCACCAAATTTGTTTATATTATGATAATTACTTTTTTTTTTTTTTTTGCATAACCTTTTACAGGACATCACTGTCAACATCAGCATCTTTCAGCTGTATGTTGATTTCTTGGCAAGATTACGCTCAGTAGTTTGCCATTGCTTTCTGAGCGGCCGGCTCACATACCCTGTAAGTTACCGATGCGATTCGAACCACTGCTGATTCTCACCGTCATCACGTTACCGACGAGAGTATACGAGATTACGGAGAAAAGTCATAACCTCTAAGCCACGAAGCCGGCTGATAATTACTAGTTGTATAAAATTCATAACTGATACCACTTTAGAGGTAAAAATCACTCATGTTTTCATGCGTATGATATATAGAAAAAAAAAGATGTATACATTTAAAATATTTCACGTCTTGATTTTTTAAATGTGATTTTTAACAGAAAGTCCGCCTGTCTGCACTGAAATGTTTGGACAGCTTAGCATATCTGCCCACCTACACAATTGTTGCTCATCAGAAACGCATAGTGAGAGAATTGGCCGACTGTTTGGATGATAATAAACGGTTGGTTAGGAAACAAGCAGCAGAAACACGTTCTGCTTGGTAAGTAACTGTAGACATAGGATGCCTAAATCATGTGTTCACTGTAAGTCTGTCTGTGACCAATAGAGACGAGGTGAGAGAGCATTAGATAAGCACATCAGTTTGAGGATTTGGGAATATGGATTTAATAAGTCGTTCTAGTAAGAGAGGGCACATGAGGATAGTACTCAGACACATAGAATTATTATAGAATAGAACAAAGGTTAAGAAAGGATAGGCAGAGAAAGAGAGAGAAAGATATAAATAGTTCTTACTGAATGTACGTGTACAGGATACACATATGCACAAGCTATCATATCAAAGAAAATGGTGACACCAAAATGTGGCATAGAAATAGAAGGGAACATTCTTAACCAAGTGGATAATTTTAAATACCTAGGGGCATTTATAACGTCAGATGGAAGATGTACAACAGAGATTAAGAGCAGAATAGGGCAAGCAAAAGCCGCATTTCAGAAAATGAAGAGTATCTTATGCAATAAGTCACTGTCACTGAATGTAAGAAAGAGAGTGCTGAAATGCTATGTAGAACCAGTTTTGCTGTATGGCAGTGAATCTTGGAATGTAAATGAACGAATTAAAAAGAAATTAGAAGCAACAGAGATGTGGTTCCTGAGATGAATTCCTTGGACTGCCAGAGTAACTAACGACGACTGCCTGAAACAGGCTAATTAAACTAGAACATTATATACAACAATAAGAAAGAGACAAACAGCTTTTTTCGGTCATGTGATGAGAAGAGAGGCATTGGAGAACATCGTGATAACGGGAAAGATCGAGGGGAAGAGAGGCAGACCAAGAGACATTATATTGGATGGATTTAGACGGTGGCATGTGCCTTAAACTGATCCCATTATTTATTATAATCTGCATTTGATCAACCCTAAGTCAATGTTGGCTCAACTTAACAGGAACTCATATCTTCAATGGATTCGGAACGATGAAGGAATGATGCGGCAGACGATTGTTGATAAATGAGAAAAAATCGCTGTTTATTATGCAGCTGTCAAACAGTAAATGTACTTACATTAAATAGTCCTCTACCTGGCCTGTGACACCAGGCCGGCGACAGAATGAATAATTAACTATCTATGCTTGTACTACCCGTTATTTCTCCTCAAGCTTTCGTTACCGGTATTCCTCCTTTCGTCTACCCATCCGTTATGATGCCGTAAGAATCAGTGTGTCTAGGTGACCTCTGCTCATAGTGGTTTCAGTTGACGTTGATTCATTGCTTGATCTCCCAATGTCATTTATCCACTATCCTTCCATCAATGTCGTTCTCCACTTTCTCCAGCTATGCCAGTTTCTATACGTATCTTCAAATGAGTCCACTGCCAGTCTTCTATTCTCTAATAGTCGCACTATTTCTTCTAATCACAAGACTTCATCCTTAGAAAACCACAAACACGTCCATTCCTTTCAGAATTTCCACAACGTATGTCTTGTTGTCAAGTTCCCGTTGTCCGGTGAACGTGGCCGTGACGTCCTCGTGGTCGAGCGCTGTCCACTACTGTCGTCCACTGCAGTTCGCCTTGCGATTATCCTTTGGTTCCATGCAAGGTGTGCTTCTTTTCTGGGTAGCTATATGGCAGCATGGAGGAATGTCATCAGCAGAGTTGATACAGAACATCAAAGACCGAGATCTGTGGAGAGCCATGAATGCCTACGCCAATTGGCACGGCACTTGATGATGATGTTGATCATGTGTTAACTGAATGTGTATGAATTGATGCAACAGACAGAAAAGCTCATCTCGTTTGTGTTCCGTATGTCTCAAGCCTTATTGTAATTGTCTAGAGGGCTGGTTGAGAATCAGCTGGAAAACTTCTTCTTCTTCTGCGTTCATCCGGAGTTTTTTTTCCAGACGTGATTGCGTTGTGCCTGTTTACAGCAGAGCTGCGTTCTTGCGCCGTTAGGCCAACACATCCTACTTCTGCGGGCATTTGTTGACCGGGTTAACCTTCCCGGGGAACTGGAAAACTATTTTAACTGATGTGGTGACTTTCAGATTGAGCTCAGAAAAACTTTTGTGTCTGTCCTAGTAATGTTAATGCAGAGATTTTCCACCCAAACCAGTACAGAAGTACCATCCTCACAGGTACTGTTGTAGAGCTTTCCCTACCCTCTCCAGAAACAAGTAGGATGTGTAAGATTGGTACTGAAACTTGACATCTGTGAGAGGCATGGCGAACCTTGGAATGTTAACCGTACTGGGGTAAACCACACCATGTGGCGGTTTTCCAAGCTCTTGGCCAGTCCTGGCCTTAGTGGCTCATCCAGATAGAACATATTATGGCCGACCTTGTTGTGCCTGCAAAATTAAGCCAGTCTAAGTGAATAATTATAGTTTTGTCACTTTTAATAGTTACAAAATTCTCAAGAATTTAATCTATGCTAAAGTTGAAAATGGGAGCTGAGGAAGTGCAGTGGCTGGCAAGCTTCCCTGCTAGTCCAGAGGTCATGTGTTTGAATTATCTGCAAAGCAGGGATTTTTTAAACAATTAATCTGGACTCACTGGGTCAACCAGCCTAAAATGTGTACTAGTAAATGTTCTGGGAAATAAAGGTGGTCGGTGTGATATTGACCACATCATCTATCAAGATCCGATTGATCGCTAGCACTATTTTCCCTGTACACCTCAAGATGTGGAAAAGGGTCGTTTGACTCAATTACAGCTGCAATGAATTACAAATTAACCGCTCATTGAGGTCAGCGTTTTGTTTTTGTTTTTTTTTGCATTTGAAAATTATGATGATCTTAAAGTAATGAAAAATATCTTCTGAAATGTGTCAATATGGCTAGACAATTGTGATATTGTTATACAGACCAAGAGCAATAATTTACAATGTTGTTGAATTGTAAAACGTTTCATGTTGTGTAAAACTTTATCCTTTTTTTCTCCCCAGGATACTGTTGGAGCAGATCATGTAATGAAGATCTCTTCTAGACGCACAATACATTCATGTGTTCAGAAATTAACCAGAATGGCTGTTTGCTTGCCGGTGTTGTGTAATCAGCAAATTATTTATTTGAATGCTGATGATTTGATCTGTATGAAAATGAAATGTCAGACAAGATTGCTGTGTTTAACATGGTAGCAGATGATCACAGATGAGACACACACAGTGATTTTATTAAATATCCTTTCTGAAAGGACATCACATGATGTGAATGGGGGTTAATGCAAGATTACATCTTTTGCCTGTCATCTCCCAGTGGGGCATTGATCCTCAATTAACTCACACAAAACCCTTTGTCTATGATTAGTTGGATTTTTCAGCTAGTTTCCTTCAGGATGAAGTAGCCAGTCTCACATGAAATTTCCTTAACACGTCATATGACATGCATGGTAAGTTTGCTTCCCTGGTAATACATGGGTTAAAGTTTGTTGCATATCCTTTACAGGACGTCATAGTTAACCCCAGGATTATTTGGCTGTTTGTGATTTCTTGGCAAGTTTACGTTCAGTAGTTTGCCATTGCTTTCTGAACGACCAGTGCTCATACCATTTTTATGGAAACCAACGCAAAGCGGTCTGCTGCCAAATCGCTGTGTTTCGAACGCAGTATGTGGGAGTAAGAACTGTGTCCGTAACCTCTTCGCCACAGAGCCACATGGGTGGCAACACTAAATACAGGAGCACATATTTTATTGCTTGAAATAAATGCTACATTAATCACTTCAGCTATGTGACTCAAGCTGCCATTTTCTGGTATGAATGCTTGTTGCTGTGAAACTTTATGCTCTTAGACAAAGTAACTGGCACAGGAACGGAGCAAAATGGGGATGACCCGTTGCTGTGAGGTTGGAACAGCGACTAACTAACTAAACTAACCTTTATATACTTATTTCAGTATGCATAGCAGAGTGTAGAGACAGAGTGAAAGTGCAAATTTTTTTCTGAGCTTAAAAGAAAACAAAAATAATGTTCATGGACAAAATTACATGCCAACCCAGCAAAAAATCATGATGAGTGAAGAAATTGAAATTGTCACAGACTTTGACTCTATCTTTCCTGGTACCTATTTTAGGCTGGGTTGACCTAGGAGACAAAGTCATCTGTAAAATATCCCCTCCTCCATGGGGATGCTAGCACCTGGCCACTTGACTGGTGGTAACGTATGCCAGTCACTGTGCTCGTATGGCATGTAGGAAAATATGGTCAGTATTCCAGCTGCCTTGATGTTCCATATCCTGCCTTAATTGGGGGTACATGTTATTACATTGTGTTGAGGTGAGTGCATTAGTGACAAGGCTATCACAGTTTCCTTTTATGAATACCATTTGATAATTATGGCACTTCAACACAGCAATTGCAATATTTTTCTGTCTGTACTTTGAGAATAAATTGTATCCTCTCCTGTACATTTTAAATGAAAAATAATGTGCCTGTTTTATTTGTGAATAAATTGGTGCAGTATTTTATAGGTTCCTTAATTATGTAGGTCATTTTATTTAGGTCTGTTTTCTAATATGACTCATTGTTTATCACCTCAATGTTTAAAAAAAAAAAATGATTTTGCATGCTTTTTTGTCACCCTCTTCTTAAATTGCCAGAAATCATCACGAATGTTGTCAATAAAAATAGCTGCCCTGTTTCAATCTTGAGACCTTTCTTAGGTTACCCATGTTCTCTGCTCCATGTCAGTTTGACAACTTTGCAGTGTATAGAGTAAAACAAAGTCAATCATTCTGATCCAGGCCTTGATGTTGTCAATATTACATTGGCCACCTTTACTTCCCAGAATATTTATGTTTATGTTGCCGCCAGGACCACATTGACAGTCATTATTTTCAGATGTTAATTTAGTTTTGCGACCAGCTCAAAGCCTTCAGCAAAAACTATTAAGGACTCCATTTCTGTGCCATTATGACATTTCGGAATATGGTACTTGACTATTTTCTTGACCACACTGGACAGATGATGTGGTCAAGGTCCTGCTTGCTGCCTTGCCTCCCAGAAAATGATCTAGCTGGGTCTACGGTTGAGTGATGCAATCATCAAAATAAATTAATCCTGCCTCGGTGGAGATTTGACCACCAGACAAATGCACTAACTGCTACCTACCACAGAGTCTGAATATCATACAGAAGATCACATGAATCATTTATATCAAATAACTTAGACGTGATTATGCCTTTGTTTTGTATTCAAGTGTGTTGTTCAATGATTATGCCTGTCTCTATTTTAAATGTTCTAACTCTAGACGCTACAGGATGTGGTGTAGTTGTATTCTATCCACTCTCTGTTAGGGGAACCTTGGGAATTTCCTTGGAAATTGGGAATACCTTGGGAATTTCAAAATAAGAACCTGGTCTAGTGTTCTGTGTGCATTTGATCTCTTCTAGAATCAATCTGATATTTCTTCATTCTGTGATCCTTATTGATAATTTGAAGTATTTTACTGCCAGTTCCAGACTAATGCCAGATATGAGAATATCTTTGATTGTCACTGCTTTGATTTATTCATTTACAGTTGGGCACAGTCTCATTTGCCTTTAAGCTATTTGAAAGCAGTGTTTTCCTGTTGTGAATTTGAATAATGAAGGCACAAACAGTAAATTGCAGAATAATTTATTGCCTGGTATATTTTACTGTACCTGTCATTAAACCATGTTGTGTGTTTCAGCTATAAGGATCCTTTGTATCACTTTATCATTTGTTGATTTATGTCTGTACCGGCTCCGCGTCAAAGGGGTTACGGATGCAGTTCATAATTACGTGTACCCGCGTTCAAAACACAGCTGCGTTGGTTTTTTTATGAAATGGTATGGGTACCGGTCATTCAGAAAGCAATGGCAAACTACTGAACGTAAACTTGCCAAGAGATCACAACAGCACAAAATGTTGGTGTCGACTGTGACATCCTGTAAAGGATATGCAACTAACTCTAGGGTGGACAGATGAGTTCCAGAGACGTTTCCACTTCATGGTTTTGTGGTGGTATTACATGGGCATCTTTAAGGGTCACCAACTCTGTGATACCCTGCCAGTTCGGCTCAGATCTATGATGGCCATTTATCTGTGGTGTATGAAGATGTATGGCAGAGTCTTGCAAAGAGTTCAGTAAAACCAGAACAGAGCCCACTGGTGCTTGAGGTGAAGTCAGGGATATCTCTTTATATGCAACACAGTGATCTTAGCTTTACCCTGTGACAAAAATCACCATACTACAAGAGCAGGTTGATCTATTAAAATGGTCTTAACAGATTATATTACATGGTTGGCTGTTTGTTTCCAGTGTGAATGCATATTCCATGTGGAAATCATGGATGAACATGTACAACTACTTCAAGAGCCCAATGAATAGCAACGAGAGACGGTGAGGTGCACACACCCACAGTATATCTATCATCTGTGCTGTCTCTTTTACATGTCCATCTTTGATTTCCACATAGGATATGTACTCACATACAGCAGAAAAGAAGCTGTAAGGCACATCTCTGTGCCACGCAGTATAACAATAATCTCATTTCATGTAAATGAGTGGCAGTCTGACCACACACAACCTAAGAACAAATGCACTGGTGGGTTTGATCCTACATGGTATAACAATCAACCTTACTGACTTAATTTTATATGGAACAGTATGAGTGAAGCCACATATCTTTAGTCACTTCTGTTTATTATGTTCTATTTGGAAGACTAGTTGCTATACTCCTCACCCAATCTTACTTTATAAATGTGTCTCTACATCAGTTCACTTAGATTTAAGTACTCCCTCAGTGCATACATAAAGCAGTACCAGACCCACCACTTTTTTTCTGTTATATTAATATTACAATCATGTGTGTGATACCTCTGAAGTTGGAGTGGGTTCGCCTGATGACGAGGGACACTGTTAACAGGGGCAGCTAATCCACACGCAAAATTCAGTCCAGCGCTACTAGAAGTAGTGTGGATGGACTACGCTTGAGTTCAAAGCGAGCGAGCACAACAACAACAAAACAAAAAAAAACCTATGCATATGAGCATCATTGTTCTTTGATATTGGCCTCAACATAACCAACCTCCTATACTGGTACAAGCTCATGCCTTGTGGATACATCCACTGAGATACTCCTTCTAAGTTTCATACTCTGTCCATCATCACATTTTCACTTTATCTGCTTCCCTATTTTTATATACTAGTGGTGCGTGCCTCTGCCCTCACATATTTACCTGGTATGTTCACTGGACAATTCACATCCCCTTGTCCTATATGACCAACATCCTCGCACTGCTGACTATATTCATTCATTCAGTATCATGTTCTTTGCAGAACCTCGCTCCCATAACAACCTTCCAGAAAACTTCTTGATCATAAGCAAGATGTCCCGCGTCCGATACACCCATCTGGAGATCATCCGCAACTTCCAGCACCCATCTTCTCTTTGGCCTTCCTCTTCCTCTCTTTCCAGGCATATACCCCTCCATTATTGTTCTCTCCAAACTTTCATGACGTTTCAGGTGACCAAAGTATTTAAATTTTCTTTATTTTATCATCTCTAATAGCCAACCTTCTTTACAATTCAGCTCTTGAAGTATGGATGCTTTTGTTCTTTTCTTTATCCAAGATATTCTTAGAACCCGTCTGTAAAATTTATATTAAAATGCATTGTACACTGTTCAGCTTGTTTAGAAAGTGTCCAGGTCTGACTATATAAGATGACATAATCTATTTTAACATTCTGGGACTCTTGAGATAAGCAGCAGACATTGTTTTCATTTTACCTTTCTTCTTCTTCTTCTTTGCGTTCATCCAGAGTGTTTTTTCAGATGTGATTGCAGTGTGTCTAGTTAGGCACCCTTGGGTCGAAACCCTCAGGCCAACACATCCAACTTTTAGCATGCTGTTTTAACCAGGTTAGCATTCCTGGGAGATTCTCACTTTTGTGGTACCATCCACATCCCAGCAGGTCAAGCTGGAACAGTTGAGGACTTCAGTCATCCATCAAGGGAAGGCAGGGACAGTCCATAGCATTTTCCATCATCCAAGGTGGCTTCCATAGTTGCAGGGCCGACACATAGCACCCTGGGCTGGGCTCACCGAGGGAATCGTCACATCCTGCTCATGGCTGCTTTAAATCCTCTCTTCAATATATTGGGCATTTCGTTCACCACGGGCCGTTCCCGCACAAACCAGACCGGTCTGCAGACGGTATCCACTCAGCGAGTTTTCGGTTTGGACATGTGCTTGTCTTTGTGCCCATCAGAGCTGTTCCAGACACGACGGACATTCGGAAAACTACCTAGTCAGAGCTGTTCCGAACAAGAGCGGCATTCGGAAACTAGGTAGTCAGAGCTGTTCCTAGCACAAAAGAAATTTCACTCAGACGTTTTTTGCGTTGTGCCTGATTTATTTGCACCCGTAGGCCAGCACATCCGACTTCAGCAGGCATTTTTACTGGTTAGCCTTCCCGGGGTTTCGAGAGACGTTAGACTGTTTGTGCTGTGGTGTCACCCACATCTCAGCTGGTCAAAGTAGAATGGTCAACGACAACACGGTAAACCCTCAAGGGAAGGCAGGGGCAGACCATGGGCATTCCCCTGCTATCCAAGGAGGATTCCATAATTGCAGAGCCGGCACATATTGCTCTGAGACTGGGCTCACCCGAGGAGTTGCCACGTCCTGCTCATGGCTGCTTTAATTCCTCACTTCCATGTGTTGGGCATTTCGCTTGCCACAGGTCGCTCAAGCACACACCAGGAACGGTCAGTCTGCGGGCGATATCCACTAGGTAAGCTTTCACTTTGGACTTCGGGCCACGCAATGGATTCACTAGCCGTGCGTTCCATTTCATGTTATTGAGACGTTTTTTTCACCTTTGTCTAGACTCTGCGAGGTAGATACAGTTTTCGTAACCATTTTTAATGGGGCTTTTCTACTTTTTTTGTATTTGCTCACGAGGTAGGCTACATGTGCTGCCGGCTCAGCACCTTACCTCCTTTCAGAAGTGAGCGAGAAACGGCCAGGCCCTCTCATCCAGGGATCCCTCATATCCTCCAGCTGAGAGCCTTCGGACAAGTATCTCGACTGGGCATGTAGCGTGCTCAGAATCCCACCTCCTTTTTTCGGTAGGTGGGTATCGACCAGGCTCTCACATCCGAGGGTTTATGGCTTAGAGGCATTCAGCCACAACCCTTGACAGAGAGCCTTATAGTATGTGTTCGGACCAAGAACTTCTGCCTTCATGCTCCTGATTTAAACTTTTGACATCCTCAGTCTACCTGTAGAGTAGCAGGTTGTGCCTCGCTTAGTCTGGCCCCTATCCCATAAGCTGTCCGATATGTAGTTTTCATCCATCGACACAGCACATGGGGTCAGTGGGACACGCAAGCTCCCCCACCATGGTAAGGTGGAGACACATCGGGGGAGCCTTTCTTCTCATTCTGTTATACCTTAATCTTGTCACTGTATTACCATCTCCGTGTTTTATGTGTTGTGTGGTTTTCTTGTGTTTGTTTGCTGATTAAGGTTTGTTGCCGCAATGCCCTTTGTTTTCCCTAATTGTTGTTTGTAAAGCTGTTCTATACTTCACATTTTTATATCGTTTGAATAACATCTACAAAAATAAATGTATACTTGATTATCTCTTGAAATCAATTTTCAAAGCTCAACGAAAGAAATCTGGTACAACAAATTGTCGTCAGCACCACACAATCAATTGAATGAGTCATGTGACTAAAATACTGATGATAATTATATTGAGAAAAATAAGTAAACTAAAACTGAAAATGGGGATGAGTAGAGTGGATTAATAGACAATACAGGCACAAACAACACCATATACATCTTGAGAACAATAACAGGAAGAATGGGTGAATTTAAGCAAAACCTATAATATAGATTTTGCTTAAATTCACCCAATCTTCCTGGGGCTGCGTGGTCTCGAGGTATGGTGTCCGCCTCGAGTGCTGGAGGTCCCGGGTTCAGGGATTCGGGATCGGTTCGGGATTTATTTAAAAAATTCACCTGGACCTGCAGTAATAAAATTTCCCCTGGTCTCTGGGTAGTGAGATCGGACGCCCGTGTGTATTGTTGCGCACGTAAAAAATCCCTTGGCAGTTGGAAATCTAAAAAGAGCAGCCTAACGGCGCTGCCCGGGCAAAATTTCGAGTTAAAAATCTACCCAAAATATTTCAGGATCCTCGCCGATGCAACGGAGTTCGTGCATTGAGCTGAGTTTCTCCAGACTCAGGTTTGAGTTAGGAGGAAAACGGAGCACTTATGGGTTAAACCGTGTGCCGTGATGTTGATCCAACGACTAAACTAAACTAAACCAATCTTCCTGTATATTTCTGCTTTGTTGACTGCACTAAAGCATTTAGTAAAGTGAACATGGAGAAATAATTAAAATGCTAGAAAATTTAGACATAGATCGTAAAGCTCTGAGAATAATAACAAAGATTTATTGGCAATGAAAACAGCCATAACTTTTCACCACTTTAAACGAGGCTGTGTTCTATCACCCGAGCTGTTCAATTTATACAGTTAAATAATAATAAGATCTATACAAGATATGCAGAGGATTTATCAGCTTGTGAGTATATGTAAACAGTTTATGTTATGCTGATGATATAGTTTTGATCGCTGAAAATAAAATATAGTTACAAAAAATAATAGATAAAATTTTCTACAGAAAGACAAAACGAAAGACTTAATCTGAATAATAGCATAATTGGTAATTGTGAAGAAAACAGTCTTTGCAAATGCAACATCAAAGTAAATGGAACGAGTCTGCAGAAAGTCAGTGTGTTAAGTATTTGGGCACTTTGATAACAACTGATGACTTGATGTATTGAAGAAGTTAAATGTACAACAGTTCAAATAAAAGCAGCATCTTTGTCAATTGAGATGAGGAACATCGCTCTTAAAAACTATATCAAGCCTACCCTTATTCACGGAAGTGATTCATCAACATTCAGCTGATTAGTGATGAATTATATAGAAGTTGCAAAGAACACTTTGGACGGATAAAAAACATAATGAAGATATATCTTGAAAGACGTTAACTCCAAAGAGAACTGGTTACTCCTATCAGAAGAGAAGGCAATCCGCATACTTTGGGCACATTATGAGAAGGGAAACACTTTGTGGCAATGGGAAAGTTGGAGGGGAAAAGAGGCAGGGGAAGACAAAGACAGAAGATGCAGAACAGTTTGACATCATTGCACGGAGGAATATCTGTGCACGACATTGATGGCTGTGGGAAAACATGGATAACCAATATCACACGGCTTGGATTATAATTTATATATTATAAGAATAAGAATCAATAGAAGAGGTGGAAACGAGCCATAATGTGGGACAATACTAGGCACAGGTGGGCAGAAAAAGGTATTTGTGGAAAGCTTGAACATCTGAGCAACAGATAATAATACTATAAGCAATATCAACTTCATTAACATATAAAATGACTGCAAGGAGTGGAGAGCCATCAGCAGAAGATAGAGCAGGATGTCGCTCGAATGGCTGCTATAAAGGCTTAGACTGAAGAAAAGCTATCAACAATACATCAAGCAAGAGACAAAACAGAAGGAACTCTACAACTGATAATAGTGCAAGACCGATTAAGAAACACCCGAACCAGAAAATACAAGAACACAGACAGCAGAAGAAGCAACAGATTGATTGATTTAGGAATCGACATCACAGCATTCGGGGCATTCCCATAAGCGCTCCGTCCCCATCCTCAGCAGCCAGCGAAGAGTTCCAACACCAATAGTACCAGTAGCAATCTGATTATATGTCCGTCTCGCCTTTCCTCTGAGCGTTGAGCGTCGGCCAGATCCCCTCGTCACTCCATGGTAATCCATTTGCTCCTCCGAGGTGTACACGTGCTCCCACAAGGCCGCAACCACGTCTGCCTTGTCATGTATCAATACTCCACCAAGTTCTGCAGAGCTAGCCAGTCTGTCCACCTGTTCATTTCCCAGCACACCGGCATGCCCCGGAGAAAAGATCCAGGCTATGCTTGTCACCCGTGACCTTCGAAGCGAAGCAAGCCACTCCGCACGAAGCCTGCCCGTCCTCACCTTCGTCAGCATGCTTTCTGAATCAGTTACAATCACGATGTGTGTGTGTGTGTCGTATTCTCCATCCAGCGGAGAGCCGCAGTGACTGCCTCCACCTCCATTCTTAAGCTGGATGTCGTGGTATCATATGCCAGGCTCTCCTGCACCAAACTTCGACCATTAGCTTTGGCTATGAACCCCAAGCCACTTCTCTCACCTCTTGACACCGAATCATCGGTGTAGATAATCACATCACCCGAGTGAGCATTGTCTTGAATTAGTTGCTGAATTTCCACTCCCGTGGCCCCTGCTGGCCACTCGCTGCACTCCCGGCTTAATGTGATTATAACTCTGCACAAGTCTGACTGCTCCGCTGGCACTCTGACCCACTCCTCTCCACGCCTAATGTTCTCCAAGGGGCACACCTGTCTGATCGTATCCTCCGCCTGAGCCATCCATGGTTTCCTTCTTATCAGTCGCTGGCCCTTAACTGCGTCCAGCGCTTCATGCAGTGGGTGGTCTGTGTCTGCAGCTACTCTGAGGTATGCCTTCGCCTGCATCACCTTGTGCCTACCAGCAACAGTCGGCAGACCAAGGATGTAACGCATACACACTACTGGGGTGTCTCTGGTGCATCCCAGAATGACCCGCATAGCTTCGTTCTGTATGCGCTCTAACTTCACCAGCTGACTCTCCGAGACAGTGAGCAGTCCTAATCCATAATCAATTACTGAGAGGATCAAGTGCTGGTATAGTGTGAAAACAGATGAAGAAGGCTACCCAGACCAAGGCCGAGGGTGTCGGGAGGCCATGGAACGATATCGCTCCCCACCAAGATAGAACTGGCGAACACCGAGAAGATTCGAAGATAAGCCAAAACGGGGAAATAGGAGGAACACCAGAAGAGACGACAACTGGTAAAGCCCCCTCAAGGAAACTAACTCAAACAGCACCATATGACAGATAGAAAGGATGGAAAGGATACAGAACGAAGCTATGCGCATTATTCTTGGATGTACAAGAGATACAGCATGCAGGGCGATGCGCTACCTTCTTCATTTTCCAACCATTGAAGACAGAATACAAATTTGGAGAGCACGCGCCTACCTCAGAGTTAACGCAAACACACAACATCCACTGCATAGTGAAATTAGGAAGATGAAGAGCAGCAGGTTAAAAAGAGGATGGTCGTGGATGGGTCAAGCCGAAGACATTCTTCAACGGGTATGTGCACTTGAGGACTTAGAACCTGTACGTCCTTTTGTGGTTGCATCCAACTAGATAGAAAATGCAGAAAAGAAAATCCGGCTGCTGTGGAGGCGGAAGTACAAGCGTTGATTTTCGAGAATTCGCTAGACGGTGATGCGGTCATCTACACAGATGGATCGGTCGTCCATGTGAAAAGCTCATGGGCCTTTACGGCTCAGGCCGGAGGGAGAATTGTGAAGGAGGACTGGTGCTTTTGTTGAGACCACGAGTAGCCTGACTATGAAAGACATGGCAGTAAGTAAAGCAATAACATGGCTCGAGACACAGACATTCAGTAGGGCATGTTTCCTTAGTGACTCAATGAGCATGTTCAAGAGAATAGAGATGGGATGGATCCGAAGAGAGTGGTTGCTGTCTCTGAAGCGGTCTCGGCTGGCAAAGATTAGTTTCATCTTCGTGCCAGGGCATGCGGGAGTATGAGCAGGCTGACAAGCTCGCAGGTAAGGCTACTGTGGAGGGCGGACGCCAGGCTGACATTCTTAATGCTCTACGAGAAGTAAGACTTTTGCGAGAACCAAGTAATGACTGTGAATCTACAACCATGGTCAGACTGCGAGAACAGCAAATTAAAAGAGGTGTGGCCAAACAGGAACACTACGCAGGAAGCCAAAGAAGATTGCTAAACCAAGACAGAACTGGTGCCGCGAGTTGCTACACGCTGCAGGATTTGCTGAGGAGGAGATCCGAGCACTTATGGACTGAATGGTTCGATGAGCAATGGGGATGATCTGTCGACTAACTAACTAACTGAGGTGGATACACAACTCCAGGCCTCAACATCAACAAGTGCGCGACTCTGGCCAGATATGAAAAACCTAGCAGGAAAGGAATGAACACAATCAACCTATCAGAAGCCGGGAAGCTGACAACAAGCATCCCCACGTATGAAAGACAAACTATAAGCTACACCATAAATACCCCAATTATAGCCAAGTCGAAAACTCGACGGCTGAAAAGGGATAGTTTAGTCGATAGATCAACATCACGGCACACGGGTGTAACCCATAAGTGCTCCGTTCTCCTCCTAACTCAAACCTGAGTTTGGAGAAACTCAGCTCAGTGCACGCACTCCGTAGCACCGGTGAGGATCCTGAAATACTGTAGGTAGATTTTTAACTCGAAATTTTGCCCGGGCAGCGCCGTTAGGCTACTCTTTTTAGATTTCCAACTGCCAAGGGATTTTTTACGTGCGCAACAATACACACGGGCGTCCGATCTCACTACCCAGAGACCAGGGGAAATTACGAGAAGTCCACGTGAAAAATCCCGGCCCTCACCGGGGCTTGAACCCGGGACCTCCAACACTCGAGGCGGACACCATACCTGGAGACCACACATCCCCCCTCCCCCCCCCCCCCCCCTGCGTATGCCAACAGAAAAGGACGTGTACAGAAATCTGTTAGCACTTGTACCCACTCCTCGCCAGGTTCTAAAAGTCCTCAAGTGCACATATCTATTGAAGATGCTTGCTTGTGTTCGTTGGCTTGAACTCCAACGCGAAGTCCTGTATGTCGGATGAAGGCATCCTGTTGTCCAACATCAGTGTGATGTCATACAGGACCTGAGGTTTGCATGAGTATCCGTTGTCCCATGTCTGGCTTATTGGTGGGCAGACTGGTGGTTCCTCGCCGTACAGGCAGACACTCTCTGACTTCGGAGGAATCGGCGATCCTATTGACTTTAGCCAGGACCCCAAAGGGACCTGTTGCCCAGGACGCTCGACGAGGACGCGTCAATAGGTCTTGGCCAGTATATAACCCGGCCCTGGTATGAAAAGGGATATTCGTACCAAAAATTGGATTGGATTGGAGAGCCATGCCACGATCACTGAATTGTCTGCTACGGAGCATGCATCGAAACAAGAGGAAGAATTATGTCCCTTGGGGAAAAAAAACATGGCAACTTGCTAAAGTTGACATGCTGGTGTTGTCAGAAAACAAACAGTTTGTTCTGTGCAATAAGTTTTAATCGATCGTCATTTAGATTCTGTTTTTGGACAGCAAATTATTTTTAATATTAATTTGTCATCTTTCCGCCGTTAATCAGTTTAGCTAAAGTTTATAATTAAATTAAAAAAATAATTATAAAATTAAAATATAAGTTTTTAGTTTAGTGTACACTACTCAGTACTCGGTGTAAACTTTA
Source organism: Cepaea hortensis (assembly GCA_963921405.1). Lineage (NCBI taxonomy): Eukaryota > Metazoa > Mollusca > Gastropoda > Stylommatophora > Helicidae > Cepaea > Cepaea hortensis. The sequence goes on from OY992878.1 coordinate 79,201,513, forward strand.
ACTTAACTTTAACTTGTCTTTAGTTACTAAATACTACTAGTACTAGTTAGTTAGGTCTTCTTTACAACGCTCACTCAACTGTTGTTAATTAATTAATAAATTAATATTTCTTAAGGACAGACATTTACTCACTGTACCGTCAGCGATTGAAAATGACGTGAAACATCTACGCTTTGTTCATAAAAATACCATATTTCTACGCACTTTTCTAATTTGTCATATTATTTTACCCACGTTTTAAATCTCTCAGAGTGATATCCTATGGTTGAACTTGATAGTTATTAGTTCGCATCGTGGGCTGAAATCGAAGTGAGGATTGTGCACACTTGGTTGTTAACAATTATATATTAACAATTGACATAGATGATAGTATAACAATAAAAGCAAAGACATTTCTACAACAGATAAATATAATATATAGGACCTTACTTTGGCAAAGGTAAGTTCATACACAGAATTCCCAATGTTGTTGTAATGTTGTTGTTGTGTTGTGTTTTGATCTATTTTATAATATAAATTAGAATATAAATATAAAGTTAAAAATGCTTAATAAATATAATAATGGGCACTCTTCCGACAGACGGGTCTAAATAGTTCCGCAGTGAATAATTTTATATAACTAACCCTAAACCCTAACTTATTCACTGCGGAACTATTTAGACCCGTCTGTCGGAAGAGTGCCTAATAATGAGTATACTTCTTCCTCTTACTCTTCTAGTCATAACTTAGATGTCGATGTGTTTAAAAGGATAAGAGAGTGCTTGCTATTAAATGTCCAGTTCGCTGATGGCGAGGTAGGCAGTTGAACCCCTACACCAGCATTAAGTTGGACTGAAGTGTTTACTTCTCATTCTGACAGCTGTGGCAAATTACTGAACATACAATTGCCTAGAAAATCAACCTGGGGTTGATTGCAGTGTTCTGCAAAGGACATATAACATTTTATTTTAGTCATACTTTTAAGAAAAACAATTAACAATCTAACAAGGGAGTTTCCATGGTAAAGTGGTCAAGTCGTCTGACTCGGGCTTAGAAAGTTGTGGGTTAGATTCTGGGCTGCGTCCTTCGGTTCACGAGTATATTTTTTTCAGAGACTCCTGGGGCTGTCACTGGAGCTATGGAGTTCGTGCTTTGTCCGATGCTTTCGGCAGTTTGCTGTGGAAAGAGGCTGAACCATATGGGATAAAAATCCGGTGCAGTGAAGTTGACCCTGTCAACTTTTAAGCGACTTTAAGAAAAACAAAAGTTTACTGCATATTCATTACAGGATGTCAGTCAACCCAAGCATTCTTTGGCTGTTTTTGATTTCTTGGCAAGTTTACGTTCAGTAGTTTGTCTTTGCTTTCTGAACGACCAGCACTCATACTCATACCATTGTATAAAAACCAGTGCAAAGTTATCTGCTGCCAAATCGTCCGAAGCTGTGTTTCAAATGCAAATGCAGGATTACGAATTCTGACCGTGGTAATCCTTTCAGCACAGAATAGGTACTTTAAAGAAAAAAAAATACTGAATCCTTTTCTTCCTCTTCTTTCACTTCTCCCCCTCCTCCCTCCCCCTCCTCTTCATCCTCCATATAGTCTTTCTCAGCCTTTGATTGCAGTTTCAGACACAGTACATCTGCATTATCTCATCAGTATAGTATACTATATAGCTATGTTGAAACTAAGTGTTTGAATGTGTTGTAGCCAGTATTTTTACTTCATATTCAGATTGATTTTATTTTCTTTGAAATCTGGAATGTTTATGGTTTTATCAACACTGTTGGTATTGTCAACTATTGTTTATCTTCATTATTTAAGTACTGGAATATGTTTCTTCTATTGAAGATTACATACATAGCATGGCCTGTCGTGATTTTAAATTTGAGTATTTACTAATGAGACCACCACCATAGAAAGGCCATGAAAAATAAAATCTAATGGTACCTCAATGATGCCTGGATGTCAATTCTAAATGAAGATATTCACATTTTTGTAAAGATATTTCCGTATAAAATCATCACGTTTGCCTTATTTTTGGAACTCTTCAGTGTGGCCCGTTATTATCTCCCCTGTCGGTCTGGTGATTGTCTCAAATGGGTCGCAGACCGATCTTGAAAACTGACTACAAATATATGTTCCGTCATGTTAAATGATAAATAAATAGTAAAAGTATACAAATAAATTATTAATAATCTTTAAACGTGTATTCTCTTTAAGTTTAGTAGTTCAAATTGCAGGATGTTATCCGATTCCGATCGATATTTGCGTCTGCCGCCATCTTTGCTTTCCATGAACAAAGACGAAACGTGAGCGGAAATAATTTTTTCTACCGCCGTAATTGACCATAATCAATTAAACTTTCCGCATAAATGTAAAAATGGGTGTAGAATTCAAATATACTTCTAAAAATATTGTACAATTAAGTACACAAGCTTTAAAAAATAAAATTACTTAATTTACGGAAAATAATTAAATGTATTAAAAAACTATGATAATTTCAACCAATCGCTGTGCACAAAATATTAGGCTGACCTTTCCTGGAAAACCCCAGATGACGTCTGTTATTGTCACTTGATATTTGAATGAATGAATGACGTGGGAAGCATGAATGGTCTGTACAGAAGCCATTTTTGACGACGCAATGGAAAAGTCCGAGGTGACGCGGTACATAACTTGCGATTCAGTTTTGGGTCATGGTACAATCTAAAACCCTACATATATTTATCGAAGTGATTATAAACAAACGCTTGTGAATAATGTACGAGACATTATTCACAAACGGCTGGTCACGTGACCTATGTTTCACTACATTACTAATGTTTGTGGTACTATCATTGTCTCCTTGGTAGTGTAGTGGTTAATATCTCCGCCAGTCACGCTGGAGACCTGGGTTCGACTCCCTGCCGGCAAATTTTTGTTTTGTTTTAAGTTTTAACAAAAATATTAAACATTACGAAATAAAATATAGAACTGAGAAACTCAAAGCTTGTGAATAAAGTGTGCTCTATGGATCTGCATAAGCTGGGGGGTGGGCATACCCCAGGCTGACGGAGTGATCAAGTGTCGGAATCGATGGATCCAATAGATGTCTTTGTTTAATGTGAATTTTATTTGCTAAATAAATTATCACTGGATGTAGTGTGTGTCCTTGTCGACAAATATCGTCTTTGTGAGGTGTGAAGAAAAAGAACTTTAGGAAGTCGTTGCTGCAGCTACTGAGTTCGTTCTCTGTGTAACGCCTTCAGCAGACAGCAGAAATATGTCTTCTCGCCTGTTAAACCTTGTTGTAACCATGTTGCTGGCACCCAGACCACCAGACAAATATCGTCTTAATGAGGTTTGAAGAAAAATAACTTGCAAACAAATGACAGACAAGAAGAGAGAATAATAGTCTTCTGATGCCAATCGACTGCGGTAGTAAACGTCACGTGACCAGCCGTCTGTGAATAATGTACAAGACATTATACACAAACGTTTGTGATTAAAGTCTCCCTATATTTATATGCACAATTAACTGACCAATAAAAAGATGTCAATTGAAACGAGAAAAAGAGTGTTGCGGTGCTACAAAGAGCCTGCACTTTTGTATGGATATGAAACTTGGGCAGTGAGCAGTCAAGCTGAAAAACATCTGATGGCTGTAGAAATGTGGTTTCTGAGGAGAATGCAAAGAATTCCATGGACAGACAGAAAAACAAATGAGCAAGTACTACAGGAAACAAATGAAAATCGTAAATTGATTAGAGACATTAGATGTAGACAGTCAAATTTTTTGGACATGTTATGAGAAGAATGAGTTGAAGAACTTGGTGACAACTGGCAAGATTGAAGAGAACAGACCAAGGGGAAGACCGAGGAGTAAATACCTGGATGGCTTGGCCACATGGCATGGTCGAGACAGGAATACTGAGCTGATCCATGACTCTGATGATCGAGTGAAATGGCGAGTCATGACTGCCCACGCTTTCTGGCATGGCATGGCACATGATGGATGGATATGCACGCATATACACACCATATAGAGATTGGTCACTGTAAATCCCCGGGACCAGATAACATCTGTGTAGAAGAAATTAAAGCTGTTGGTTAATTGGGTATAGAAATGATAACAAAACTGTTGAATGATATCTTTAATAGTGGATATTTTCGTGATGATTTCTTTAAATCTATTCTTATAGCTCTGTCAAATAAATCTGGTGCAATGGATTGTGGTGAGCACCACACAATTAGTTTAATGCGTCATGTGACTAAAATACTAATGAGAAGAATAAGAAATAAATTAATGTAAGAAATTAGAGATGAGCAGTATGGATTTGTGGAAGATAAAGGCACAGACAACACCATATTCATCTTGAGAAAATTAACAGAAAGAATGTTTGAAAGGAACAGAGATCTGTATTTATGCTTCATTGACTACATTAATTAAGGCATTTGATATGGTGAAACACGAAGAAATTATTACAATGTTAGAAATGTTAAACATTGATAGTAAAGACTTAAAATAATATTAATAAAGAACATGTATTGGCATCATAGAGTAACCATAAGAATTGCTAATCAGTTATGAACTTTTCAACACATTAAATAAGGCGCTAGATAGGGTTGTGTAATATCACCCGATCTGTGCAATTTGTACAGCAAAATTATGAGATCCATACAAGGTATGCCAGGAACATCAGTTGGTGGGCATGATGTTAACAACCTGTGTTACGCTGATGTCATAGTTTTGGTCTCTGAAAATGAAAAATAGTTACAAGAAATGATGGATATAATTGCAGCGGAAAGTCAGAACAGAAGTCGTAGTTAAATTTAGACTAGCACAAGCAAAGACAGCGTTTCACAAGATGAAGAATATTCTCTGCAATTTATATTTGTCGATTGAAGGGAGGAAAGGAATTCTTAAGAGCTATATTGAGTCAATCCTGATGTATGGAAACGAATCATTGACAATTAACAGACACGTGGGGAATTATGTGGAAGCTGCAGAGATGTGGTTTTATAGAAGAATGATCAGGACAATATGGACTGATAGGAAGACCAACGAAGACATCTTGAAAGGAGTTAACTCACAAAGATAACTGGTTACTTTCATCAGAAGACAGTCCATATTCTTTGGACATGTCACGAGAAAGTGGAAGCTGGAATATGTTGTAGCAATGGGGATGTTGGAGGGGAATAGATGTACTGGGAGACCAAGAGTTAAAATGCCTGACAGTTTGACATATATATATATATATGTATCCATACATGTATGTATATATGTATATATATATATCCATCCATCATGTGCCATGCCGATAAGCGTGGGCGGTCATGTACTGCCGTGTCACTTGATTACCAGAATCGTGGATCAGCTCAGTGTTCCTGTCTCGACCATGCCACATGGCCAAATCATCCAGGTATTTACTTCCCGGTCTTCCCCTTGGTCTCTTCACTTCGATCTTGCCAGTCCTCACCAAGTTCTCCCATTCATTTCTTCTCATAACATGCCCAACAAATTTTGACTGTCTACGTCTAATGTCTCCAATTAGTTTACGATCTCCATTTGTTTCTTGAAGGACTTGTTCATTGGTTTTTCTGTCTGCCCATGGTATTCTTTGCATTTTCCTCAGAAACCACATTTCCACAACCATCAGTTGTTTTTCAGCTTGACTGCTTATTGTCCATGCTTTACATCCATACAAAAGTACAGGTTCTATGTAGCACTTCAACACTCTTTTTCTTGTTTCAATTGATATCTTTTTATTGGTCAGTATGTTTTTCATCTTGCAAAAGGTTACCTTCACAATGGCAATTCTTGTTCTAATCTCTTCAAGGCATCCCATCAGATGTTATGACTGCTGAGATAACTGTATCGACAGATCCCTATATATATATTTAGTTCTCTAACTGGATGAAATACTTTTGTGCTTTACACTGTGTTTTACCCTATCCTTTATTCTTAGTGAAAAGGGTGGATTAAAAGATTAAAAGGGTTAGCATTTTGGATGATTTTGATGTTTGATTTATTGAAATTTGAATTAGTAGCAGTAGACCTCAAACGAAGCTTATATTCTAAAGTTAGTCTTATTCTACACACTACAGTTATTTTTTTTAATTAAAAAAACTCATTAAAATCTGTTCCCCATGTTGCAATATTTTTCATTAACTCAAGTCTCATATTTGATTACACTTGTCTCTGCAGGATTTGCTTCTCATTCTTTCTTTTATTTTCAGTGTGTCATGCCACTCGGTTTTTATATATAATATAACCATTCAATGAAAAGTATCTTATGCAATAAGTTACTATCAATGAATGTAAGAAAGAGAGTGCTGAAATGCTATATAGAACCAGTTGTGCTGTTTGGCAGTGGATCTTGGAATGTAAATGAACAAATTAGGAAGAACTTAGAAGCAACAGAGATGTGGTTTTTGAGTTAAATGTTGCGAATTCATTGGACTGCCAGAGTAACTAACAATGATTGCCTGAAAGAGGCTAATGAAACTAGAACACTATATACAATAATAAGAAAGAGACAAACAGCTTTCTTTGGTCATGTGATGAAAAGAGAGACATTGGAGAACATTGTGACAACTGGAAAGATTGGGAAGAGAGGCACAGGCAGACCAAGAGAAATGATGCTGGATGGATTGAGACGGTGGCATGGAGGAATATCATCAGTAGAATTGATCCAGAACACTAAAGACCGAGATCTGTGGAGAGCCATGGCTGCCTATGCCAGCTGGCAAGGCACTTGATGATGATAAACATTCTGAGTTTGAAAGTCAGAATCTGCACTGAAGAATACATGTAGATGTTTTCATGAACTATATGTTACATTCGACCATGTGTTACTGTGGCCCATAAGGGAAGCAAAGAATAGTAATATTCTGCCTATCTGGTGACTTAAGTAGGGTTGGTGTGAGCATGGTAGATGACCTCATCCTGTAGATAACAAAGCTGTAAAATCTTACCAATCATGAACAAGTCTACAGAAGGCTTGGTGTTAGTTGGATGAGGGTTTATGCCTCATTGGGAGATTAAAGGCAGAAGAGAGAGGTAGCAGTACTTGCTATGGAATTATTGCAATTAATTCAAATGGTGTTAAATGAACATTTGTTGGTGCTTTTTCTATAATTATGGGAGCCTCCGTGGCGAAGTGGTCCAGCCGTCTGATTCTGGCTCCTAATGTTGTGGGTTCAATTCTGGGCAGCGTCCTTCAGTTCATGAGTGCATTTTTTCAGAGACTTCTGAGGGTCGTCACTGGAGCTATAGATTTCTGGCTTTTTGCGGCGCTTTCCGCGCTGCGGAAAGAGACTGAGTCATATGAGATTAAAAACCCGGTGCAATGAAGTCGACCCTGTCGACTTTTAAGCAACTTTTTCTATAGTTATGTTGGTAAAAGCACCGGGCACAACCCCATATATATATATATATATATATATATATATATATATATATATATATATATATATATATATAATATTCTATATATATAAAATATTCTTTGACACATGACTTATATAATTTCAATGACCAGTGATGTCTTTAGACAGTTGTGTTCTTTATCACATAGATGAAGAAACCCAAGACTAAATCCAGTACTCACAAGGCAAGCTTATCCAAACTAGCCAACAAGAAAACAAATCGCTTGGCTAAGCAAGGCAAGCTCCATAAAGTGGATAAGAAGAAAAAGAAGAGGAGATTATTGCAAGAAAATGCAAATAAGAAACAACTTCAACTGCAGCAGCAGCAACAGAAACAGCAGGAGGCGATCAGTAACTCTCCAGTGGAAGATGATGATGATGCCAGCCTTTCTGGTGATGATGTTCAGTATTTCCAAAAGCTGAAGAATGCTCATAGTTTTCTGACAACTGATTTGAGTAATGAGTAAGTATGAAGACATGAATTTAAGGCAACAGACTATGCTGCTTTTATTTAGTGGAGTTAAATTTCTAACTCTGGTTATATTTAGTTGTGCAGTTAATAATTTCAAACTACAAAGCTGAATTAATAATAAGCAACCATACATATTTTAAAATGTCTGTTCGCATAAGTGAATAGGAAAAAAAGCATGGATTAATAAAGTGTTTTTATATAATATTTATGTGTAGGGCGGCATTAGCCATGGTGCCTTGAAATGTTTGGTTCGTGAAGAGAGTGTTGAAGTGCTATATAGAACCTGTTTTGCTGTATGGCAAAGAATTTTGATATATCATCATCTTCCACTTCTGCCGTCAAGCGTCGTGGGGAGGAATAATTTGCGTTCCAGCGCCCGGTGGACGGCACTGGATAGTGTCATTCCGTGTGGTTGTACAATGTCTTTGATGTCGTCAATCCATTTTCTTCTTGGACGTCCTCGTGGTCTCGTCGCAGATGATCTTTGATGTAAGGCCAGTGATGGTAGTTGCTGATGATGCATTCTAACGACATGGCCAAACCACTTGATCTTCTGTCTTTCAATAAATGTGGCACAAGGTGTTGATCCCACAGTCTGTCTGATAGTAGCATTTCTTATTCGGTCTCGGATTGTTAAGTTGGCAGCTCTCCTCAGGCATCTCATTTCGCAGGTGTTGATTTTGCGAAGGTGTAATTTGGATAAAGTCCAGGTTTGAGATTGGTAGCATAGGGTTGGTGTGAATATGCTGTTTATTATCTGTCGTTTTGCGGACATGGGTATGTTTGGATGTTTCAGTAAGGGTGATAGTTGATATGTAAGTGCACTAGCTTTTTGACATCTGATTTCAATTTCTCTGTCCAATCTGCCATCTTCTGTGATCATACTTCCAAGGTGTTTGAATTCTTTAACTTGTTTCAGAGGTGTGTTATTTATCTGTATACTTAGTGGGCCTGGCGATCTGCTAACTTGCATTACTTCGGTTTTGGCTGTGTTTATACTCATATTGTATCTACTGCAGGTTGAACTCAGATTAGTAATATGATTTTGTAGTCTGCCCTCATCGCTGTAAAACAGGCACTGATCGTCTGCAAATAGTTCATTTATTCCCTGTGGGTCAGTTGTTTCATCTGGTGTAAAGAGTTCTAAATTTTCTGAATCTATTCTGTCGAGACTTGCTTCTTTGGAAATTCTGTCCATGTAGATATTGAATAGCAGGGGAGAGAGCACACATCCCTGCCTCACTCCTGTATTGACTGTGAACATATCTGATATACCTTCTTGTGTTCTTACTGCACTTTGGCTCGAGTGGTACATGGCTATGATGTTTTCTAGCAGTTGCCCTTCTATCCCATAGTCTTCAAGGATGGTCCATAATTTGTATCTGTCTACTCTATCGAAAGCCTTTTCCTGATCTACAAACACAATATTCTGCTGGTCACTATATTCGATAGTTTTTTCACAAATTTGTCTAAGTGTAAATAATGCATCAGTGCAACTTTTACCTTTCCGAAAACCGAATTGTGCTTTGCTTAACTGTTGTTCAACTATTGGTCTAGCTCTTTGTTCCAAAAGTTTTGCATACATTTTCCCTATATGGCTCAGGAGTGATATACCTCTGTATGTTTCACACTCTCTCATATTGCCTTTCTTTTTCCATATTGGTACTATTATTGCCTGTTGCCAATCATCTGGGACTTTTCTTTCTTCCCATGCTATATTAAAAAGTCTTGTTAGCCATTTAACTCCTGTTTCCCCACAGGCCTGAATAGCTTCTGTGGTTATTCCATCTGGACCTGCTGATTTGTTTTTAGGACTTTTCTGTATAACTGCTTTGACTTCTGCAGGTATAAAATTTGGTTCTTGCTGTCCCTGGCATTTAGGCACAAAAGTGAGGTTTTGTATGTTATGTGTGGGGTTAAGTAGTTCTTGAAAGTATTCTGCCCACCTTGCTAGTCTTTGTTGTGGATTAAATATCGGTATAACCTCTTTTGTTGTTTATGATGGTGGTTGGGTTGTAACATGCATCTGTATTTCTCATTGTGGTGACACGTTTATAAAATTCTCTTGGGCAGTCTTTGCTAAGGGTCACCATCTGTTCATCGTATATTCTCCAGGATTCATCTCTAGATGCTCTAATTGTTCGTTTTGCATTACGTCGTGCTATTCTATAAGTAATATAGTCCTGTTCAGATTTAGTTGTGATCCACTTTTTGAATGCTACCTTCTTTTTGAATATGCTATCTTTAACTTCGTTGAGATATGTAAATGAACAAATTAGGAAAAACTTAGAAGCAACAAAGATGGGGTTCCTAAGATGAATTTTTGCAAATTCCTTGGACTGCCAGAATAACTAATGAGTGCCTGAAATAGGCTAATGAAACTAGAACATTATATACAACAATTTTGTTGTTGTTGTTGCGCTCGCTCACTTTGAACTCAAGCGTAGTCCATACACACTATTTATAGATAAACTAAACTAAACTAGATCAACATTTTAGTCCAGCTGCCCTGTGTAGGGGTTAAACCGCTTACCTCAGCATCAGCACACCAGACGTTTAAGAACATGTGTTCTTATCCATTCGGCCATGCAGACCTGCATATACAACAATAAGAAAGAGACAAACAGCTGTCTTTGCTCAGATAATGAGAAGAAATACATTGGAGAATATCGTATCAACTGGAAAGATCAAGGGGAAAAGAGGCAGATAAATTATGCTGGGTGGTTTGAGACGGTGGCATGAAGGAATACCATTGGTAGAGTTGATCCAGAACACCAAAGACAGGTCTGTAGAGAGTCATGAATGCCTACGCCAGTTGTCAAGGCACTTGATCATGATGATGATGAAATTTCAATTGTTATATTAGTCCTTATTTGTTAAAAGAATATGTTGGCTCCTGAATTGTTTTTTTTTTTTTTCCACCTTTGCATGTGTGAACATTTTTAGGTAAATTTTAAAATGGTGTCTAAACAGAATATTTTCAAAGCCACCGAGCACTACTTGTTTTAACTAGTATTTATTTTATTTAAACTATTTTTAAAAATTTGTTTTAACTAGAAAACCACGAAGTAAGAAAAGGAAGAGAACAGATGAAGATGAGGAAGAATCTTATGAGCAGTTACCAAGACAGTTTCAAACAGATAAGACATCTCAGAATATGAAGATGATGCTTCCTATCATTGCCAAAGGCAAAGTCATCAAACAGATGGTTGAGGCAGATTTAACAGATGGCAAGCAAGAAGGTAATATTCTTAGCCTGATGGTTATTATTTGTCGTGTTGGCCAAATAATCTGTTCTCAATCTACTGCCTATGTCCTGTGTCCTTCTCCCAGAAACCATGACTTCAAGTACAGTTCTCACCAAACCACCATGCTATTTAATATGGCCAAAGTATTTCGGTTTCAGTGACATGACACTTTTTTATTCAGTTGTCTTCTATGTTCAGCTCTGGTAAAATGTCAGTAGTTTTCTTCTTCTTGGTTCATGGTATTCTAGGCTTTTTTCCTGAAACATTTAAGTTCAAAAGCCCTGGTTTTTCTTCTTTAGTGATTTCAAAATAGTTCATGACTCAGATCTATTTTTTGCCACAAGAAAGATGCATGTTGTCCAAATATTGTACTTTAATTTGTTTACTGGTGTTGTGCTTTGGACTCTTAATGCTACATGGGGGATTCAAACAAAATCCTTAAGTGTTTATTTTTGGGTGAATATATTCTAAAAAGTAAAGAACAAATGTATTATTTTTCGATGTAGTCTCCACTGCGCTCATTTCAAGTCCTCCAGTGCTGATAAAGTGCTTGGATTCCTGTATAAAAAAAATTCTTTTGGTCGCATGTGTAGCCACTCATGTACCACCTGCTGTATCTCTTCACAGAAGTCACACCATTTTGAATCTTCCTACTCCACTCAAACACTTGCTGAATTGACAGGCATGGTTCACGATACTGGACCCTTATTCGCCAGTGAGTTTTTATAGGTTTCACCCCTTCACTGACCAAAAACTTCTGAGTCATGACCAAGGACTTCCGGTTTCAAGATGGCGACGGACGGTCATGTTGTTTTGTGTTCGTTAACTTTTTCGCGTAGGGGATGGATTTATTCATCTCTTGCGTGTAATTGGTGTGCCAGGATGTAAAACCAGGAGTTTCTACTCAAGATCTGCGCGGGTGCTACGGAGTTCGTGCATCGAGCGAAGCCATCCTTGAGTGAATTTTCAGTAGCGTGTGTGGTGTTCTCAGTCTGTGTTTACGTTTTTTCAACATGGCGGAACAATGTGTGTTCTTCGTGCGGTCAGCAGTCAACATACCGAAGCGGCATGGTAGCCGCGCAGGGAAAAAGAAGCAAGGTAAGCGTGGAGGTTTGAGGCGTTTTAGACTCAAGTGTCACTGTCTAGGACTCAGGAATATCCGTATTCTATATTGGAACTGTGCCAGTGTAAAACAACGGGGCTCTATTTTAGAAACCCTAGTTTACAGGAACGGCATTGTAGCACTCCAGGAGACGAGACTGGGCGATCAGCTACTCCAAATTGCCGGCTTCAAATGTTTCTACAACAGACGACATCTGGGAATGGCAATTCTCGTTCGCGACAGCATGGTGGCGTCAGAGCTAGACATGTCCAGTTGGGACAGTGACGATATACAAATACAGGCGTTGAGAGTTCATTCCAGTATACCGTTCGTGGTGGTTAATGTTTATCACCGCAATGCCAGTGTGGACGCCCAGAAGTGGCAGTGCTTAAGTGGCATACTAGGCCACGAGAGAAATGTTATCTTCTGTGGTGACTTCAACGCTAAAGGCAGATCATGGGGAAACACTTCCTCCAATACACAGGGGGAGGAGCTCGAGACTGCACTGGAAACCATCGACCTGGTTTGTATCAACAGTGGCTGTGTCACCAGGACAGCAAGCCGTCCGGGCGATGAGGACAGTGCTATTGATCTGGCACTAGTTTCACCTTCACTCACTACAGTGTGTAGATGGGGTGTCCTAGGACACCATGGCAGCGACCACCACCCGTGCAGCATACTGGTGGAGAAAGGCAGAACCAGGCAGCACAAGCTAAAGGTAAAGACGTTCCAGTATGACAGTACAGGGCAAGATGTGGGAGTAAAATAAGACGTGACAAGCGCAGAACGTTTCAGGGCAGGAAAAAAAGCTGGGAGCAGCCACCGTGGTGGAGTTTCGAGGTGGAGAAGGCTTGGGTGGATAAGCGTAGTGCTGTAAGGAGATGGCAAAATGCCAAGAAGAACAGAGCTGGTCATCCTAGGAACTGCTTGCACTTAGAAAGAGAGATGCACACAAAAGTAAGCTACTTAAAAAAACTGGTCAAGGTTGTTAAAAGCGAAAAATGGGCAGAGGTGTGTCAAAGAGTAAGCACAGACAAGTCACTGAAATTGTTCTGGCGACTACATAAAAGCATGAGTGGTGTAGTCAAGAATAAGAGCATTTCTGACTTCCAAGGTGCTGATCTCATCTGGCAGAGGACTGACGAGGACAAGGGCAAAGCCCTCTTTGAACGCTACCTTGAGCAAAGCAACCAGACAGACATGGGAGGCCGAAATCTGGCCAAGGAGGTCACCTCAGACAGATGCAAGGCCCAGAACACTTCGGATGAAGACACAGTGACAGTGAAAGAAATCAAGGCTGTGCTTCGACGATCAAAAAAACAGTACTCCAGGTCCTGATGGCATAAGATACGACGACATAAATAGGTGTACCGACAATGAGCTAGAGGAACTAGCAGACATGTACAACAACAGTATAGGGAGTGCTAGCATCAAGGAGGAATGGTTACACAGCTATCTGATTCCCTTGCCGAAGCCTGACAAAGACCACAAAAAAATTCAGGGATATCGAATTATAACCATGCAGAATACAATAGGCAAGCTGCTGGAGAAGGTAATTGCCAGGAAAATATCAAGCCAACTAGAGAGGCAAGCTGTTTTCCCACCCACCCTGGGTGGGTACTGTCCAAAGAGAGAAACCTGGACCAATGTAGCAGTCTTTGCCCAGGATGTCTATGAAGGTTTCCACTCAGGCACTGAAACCGTTGCTGCAGCGATTGATCTTGAGGACGCATACAACAGAGTACCACTGGATTTTTTAATGTTTCAGCTTCTCGAACTAAACGTTAAGTCCATTCCTCCTTAGTTGGATCGCTGCAGCCCTCTTCCAACGGAAAGTAGTTTTTAGATGTGGCAGTTGGACTTCGGAACCAACAACAATATATCCTGGCCTACCACAGGGATCACCATTATCTCCGGTACTGTTCAACGCCTACACAGTGAGAATCACCAGTGAGCAGATCACTGGACCTGGCAGGACATTATCATATGCCGATGATGTTTTAGTGTATCGTCAGGGGAAGGATAGAGAGGAGGTTGCTGTGGAACTACAAACCGAACTCAATCGCATAAGTACTTGGTGTGATGAAGCTGGGGCAATGGTCAACCCAACAAAGGCAACAGTGACTTGGTTCTCGTTGAATAATCATATTGTCAGCACTCCAACACCAACTGTAATGCTGTGTTCAGAGACGGTGGAAAGAACGCAGGCAATGAATTACCTGGGGATACGGTTTGATCGAAGCCTTGCTTATAATGTGCACATAGACCAGGTGATAACAAAGGCCAAGCGGAGTTTGGCTGCGATGCGGGTGATGGCGGCAGCAAACTGTGAGCAGCGCCATCTATGTCTTCTGTACGAGGGGTTGGTCATGTCTGTTTTGGAGTATGCAATGGCAATCCTGACTGTCAGCCATAAGCAGATAGAAAGGATGGAAAGGATACAGAATGAAGCTATGCGCATTATTCTTGGATGTACAAGAGATACAGCATGCAGGGCGATGCGCTACCTTCTTGGTTTTCCAACCATTGAAGAGAGAATACAAGGTTGCAGGGCACGCGCCTACCTCAGAATTAACGCAAACACACAACATCCACTGCATAGTGAAATTAGGAAGGTGAAGGGCAGCAGGTTAAAAAGAGGACGGTCGTGGATGGGTCAAGCCGAAGACATTCTTCAACAGGTGTGTTCACTTGAGGACTTAGAACCTGGCGAGGAGTGGGTGCAAGTGCCAACAGACTTCTGCACATCCTTTTCAGTTTGCATCCAACTAGATAGAAAATGCAGACAAGAAAATCCGGCTGCTGTTGAGGCTGAAGTACAAGCGTTGATTTTCGAGAATTCGCTAGACGGTGACGCGGTCATCTACGCAGATGGGTCGGTCGTCCGACATGTGAGAAGCTCATGGGCCTTTACAGCTCGGGCCGGAGGGAGAATTGTGAAGGAGGACTCTGGTGCTTTCACTGAAACCACAAGTAGCCTGACCATGGAAGTCATGGCAGTAAGTAAAGCAATAACATGGCTCGAGACACAGACATTCACTAGGGCTTGTTTCCTTAGCGACTCAATGAACATGATCAAGAGGATAGAGGAGGGGTCGATCCGAAGAGAATGGTTGCTGCCTCTGGAGCGGTCTCGACTGGCAAAGATTAGTTTCATCTTCGTGCCAGGGCATGCGGGAGTACAAGGAAATGAGCGGGCTGACAAGCTCACAGGTGAGGCTACTGTGGAGGGCGGACGTGCCATGGACCAGGCCGACATTCTGAATGCTCTACGAGAAGTAAGACTTTTGCGAGAACCAAGTGATGACTGTGAATCTACAACAATGGCCAGACTGCGAGAGCAGCAAATTAAAAGAGGGGTGGCCAAACAAGAACACTACGCAGGAAGCCAAAGAAGATTTATAAACCAACACAGAACTGGCGTCGTTAGCCGCTACACGTTGCGGGATTTGCTGAGGAGGGGATCCGAGCACTTATGGACTGAATGGTTCGATGTGCAATGAGGATGATCTGTCAACTAACTAACTAACTAACTGACCAAAAAACGGATAACAGAATGCTGCTTCTCTTTGGTGCATGTCAAAAGTGGGGCGGCCATCTTTAAACTGTCTTTATAACGTCACTGAATTCATCTGCACTGTGGTGTCATGTGCTTAACACTTCACATCCTTAACAACAACATTGACAGGTCACAGTGGCATGGCTATTGTAATGTCTATCACACTTTTCAGGTTTTCATTTGAAGCCCCCTCATATTGTAATGTCTATGGCACTGTTCAGGTTTTCATTTGAAGCCCCCTCATATTGTAATGTCTATCGCACTGTTCAGGTTTTCATTTGAAGCCCCCTCATATTGTAATGTCTGTGGCACTGATCAGGTTTTCATTTGAAGCCCCCTCATATTGTAATGTCTGTGGCACTGTTCAGGTTTTCATTTGAAGCCCCCTCATATTGTAATGTCTATCGCACTGTTCGGGTTTTCATTTGAAACTCCCTCGAATTGAAATGTCTTTGGCGCTGTTCAGGTTTTCATTTGAAGCCCCCTCATATTGTAATGTCTACGGCACTGTTCAGGTTTTCATTTGAAGCCCCCTCATATTGTAATGTCTGTGGCACTGTTCAGGTTTTCATTTGAAGCCCCCTCATATTGTAATGTCTGTTGCACTGTTCAGGTTTTCATTTGAAGCCCCCCCCCCCCCCCCCCCCCCCTCATACTGTAATGTCTGTGACACTGTTCAGGTTTTCATTTGAAGCCCCCTCATATTGTAATGTCTATGGCACTGTTCAGGTTTTCATTTGAAGCCCCCTCATATTGTAATGTCTATGGCACTGTTCAGGTTTTCATTTGAAGCCCCCTCATATTGTAATGTCTGTGGCACTGTTCAGGTTTTCATTTGAAGCCCCCTCATATTGTAATGTCGATGGCACTGTTCAGGTTTTCATTTGAAGCCCCCTCATATTGTAATGTCTGTGGCACTGTTCAGGTTTTCATTTGAAGCCCCCCCTCATACTGTAATGTCTATCGCACTGTTCAGGTTTTCATTTGAAGTCCCCCCCCCCCCCCCCCCCCCCCCTCATATTGTAATGTCTATGGCACTGTTCAGGTTTTCATTTGAAGCCCCCTCATATTGTAATGTCTATGGCACTGTTCAGGTTTTCATTTGAAGCCCCCTCATATTGTAATGTCTATGGCACTGTTCAGGTTTTCATTTGAAGCCCCCTCATATTGTAATGTCTATGGCACTGTTCAGGTTTTCATTTGAAGCCCCCTCATATTGTAATGTCTGTGGCACTGTTCAGGTTTTCATTTGAAGCCCCCTCATATTGTAATGTCTATCGCACTGTTCGGGTTTTCATTTGAAGCCCCCTCATATTGTAATGTCGATGGCACTGTTCAGGTTTTCATTTGAAGCCCCCTCATATTGTAATGTCTATCGCACTGTTCGGGTTTTCATTTGAAGTCCCCTCATATTGTAATGTCGATGGCACTGTTCAGGTTTTCATTTGAAGCCCCCCCTCATACTGTAATGTCTATCGCACTATTCAGGTTTTCATTTGAAGTCCCCCCCCTCATATTGTAATGTCGATGGCACTGTTCAGGTTTTCATTTGAAGCCCCCTCATATTGTAATGTCTGTGGCACTGTTCAGGTTTTCATTTGAAGCCCCCTCATATTGTAATGTCGATGGCACTGTTCAGGTTTTCATTTGAAGTCCCCTCATATTGTAATGTCTGTGACACTGTTCAGGTTTTCATTTGAAGCCCCCTCATATTGTAATGTCGATGGCACTGTTCAGGTTTTCATTTGAAGCCCCCTCATATTGTAATGTCTATCACACTGTTCAAATTTTCTTTTGAAGCCCCCTCATATTTAACCTTTGCATCTCCATCTGACCTCTCGTGAACAGCCCCAATTGTTGATGATATAACCAAAATATTCACAATTGTTGACATTACCATTTTCTTCATCTGTCAACATTATCTTACTAACATTTTTCTTTCAGTTCAGCAACAGATTGTGGTCTTCACTGTGCCTTTTGATAGACAGGGTTAGTTAGTTAGTTAGTTAGTTAGTTAGTCGCAGTTCCAACTTCACAGCAACGGGTCGTCCCCATTATGCTCCGTTCCTGTGCCAGTGAATATCACACAAAATGCTCCCCACTGCCCAATGTGAAAAGTGGAAAAGACAGGAGTCTCGACAAACAACAGCCCGCACAGATACACTGTGCATAATGCCGCCGCCAGAATGTCAACACACCAGTCCCCCATGAAACACCAAATTCATCTCTGATGGAATCGGCAGTCATTTTCCTATCTGGATGTTTCCTAGATGTTCACCCACACAGTCCATGAAAATACAGTTCATCACCGACGGCAGTGGCAGTCAACCAGAAGCCCAGCAGCCACGCATTTCTGCATAAGGCAAAAACCGGTCAACTCTGGGACATAGCCACCTGCCATCGCTCCGAACATGCAGTCACGTTCCACCAAGAAAACTTGGGCAGATTCAAAAGCACTTCACACGAAACCCACAGCTCACAGTGTCGCGCCACGCACTCACTCAGTAGCAGGGCGACGGAACCATCAAGCCTTCTTAGTCGCCTCTTAGACATGCGTGGTAGGCTACAGTGTTGCTATTTTTTGCTTCCCTTATGGGCCCCGGCAACACACGGGAGTAGACAGGGTTAATACTTGTAATCCCTTAGCACTGTTGCTTGTTCATAATATACGGATTGAATAAAGTGAATCAAATGTGCTGGAAGCCTCATATCTCATGATGTTTCTGTTTATGATGGATAACAGAATGCTGCTTCTCTTTGGTGCATGTCAAAAGTGGGGTGGCCATCTTTAAACTGTCTTTATAACGTCACTGAATTCATCTGCACTGTGGTGTCATGTGCTTAACACTTCACATCCTTAACAACAACATTGACAGGTCACAGTGGCATGGCTATTGTAATGTCTATCACACTTTTCAGGTTTTCATTTGAAGCCCCCTCATATTGTAATGTCTATGGCACTGTTCAGGTTTTCATTTGAAGCCCCCTCATATTGTAATGTCTATCGCACTGTTCAGGTTTTCATTTGAAGCCCCCTCATATTGTAATGTCTGTGGCACTGATCAGGTTTTCATTTGAAGCCCCTTCATATTGTAATGTCTGTGGCACTGTTCAGGTTTTCATTTGAAGCCCCCTCATATTGTAATGTCTATCGCACTGTTCGGGTTTTCATTTGAAACTCCCTCGAATTGAAATGTCTTTGGCGCTGTTCAGGTTTTGATTTGAAGCCCCCTCGTATTGTAATGTTTATGGCACTATTCAGGTTTTCATTTGAAGCCCCCCCTCATACTGTAATGTCTATCGCACTGTTCAGGTTTTCATTTGAAGTCCCCCCCCCCCCCCCCCCCCCCTCATATTGTAATGTCTATGGCACTGTTCGGGTTTTCATTTGAAGCCCCCTCATATTGTAATGTCTATGGCACTGTTCAGGTTTTCATTTGAAGCCCCCTCATATTGTAATGTCTATGGCACTGTTCAGGTTTTCATTTGAAGCCCCCTCATATTGTAATGTCTACGGCACTGTTCAGGTTTTCATTTGAAGCCCCCTCATATTGTAATGTCTGTGGCACTGTTCAGGTTTTCATTTGAAGCCCCCTCATATTGTAATGTCTGTTGCACTGTTCAGGTTTTCATTTGAAGCCCCCCCTCATACTGTAATGTTTGTGACACTGTTCAGGTTTTCATTTGAAGCCCCCTCATATTGTAATGTCTATGGCACTGTTCAGGTTTTCATTTGAAGCCCCCTCATATTGTAATGTCTATGGCACTGTTCAGGTTTTCATTTGAAGCCCCCTCATATTGTAATGTCTATCGCACTGTTCGGGTTTTGATTTGAAGCCCCCTCGTATTGTAATGTTTATGGCACTATTCAGGTTTTCATTTGAAGCCCCCCCTCATACTGTAATGTCTATCGCACTATTCAGGTTTTCATTTGAAGTCCCCCCCCCCTCATATTGTAATGTCTATGGCACTGTTCAGGTTTTCATTTGAAGCCCCCTCATATTGTAATGTCTGTGGCACTGTTCAGGTTTTCATTTGAAGCCCCCTCATATTGTAATGTCGATGGCACTGTTCAGGTTTTCATTTGAAGCCCCCTCATATTGTAATGTCTGTGGCACTGTTCAGGTTTTCATTTGAAGCCCCCTCATATTGTAATGTCGATGGCACTGTTCAGGTTTTCATTTGAAGTCCCCTCATATTGTAATGTCTGTGACACTGTTCAGGTTTTCATTTGAAGCCCCCTCATATTGTAATGTCGATGGCACTGTTCAGGTTTTCATTTGAAGCCCCCTCATATTGTAATGTCTATCACACTGTTCAAATTTTCTTTTGAAGCCCCCTCATATTTAACCTTTGCATCTCCATCTGACCTCTCGTGAACAGCCCCAATTGTTGATGATATAACCAAAATATTCACAATTGTTGACATTACCATTTTCTTCATCTGTCAACATTATCTTACTAACATTTTTCTTTCAGTTCAGCAACAGATTGTGGTCTTCACTGTGCCTTTTGATAGACAGGGTTAGTTAGTTAGTTAGTTAGTTAGTTAGTTAGTCGCAGTTCCAACTTCACAGCAACGGGTCGTCCCCATTATGCTCCGTTCCTGTGCCAGTGAATATCACACAAAATGCTCCCCACTGCCCAATGTGAAAAGTGGAAAAGACAGGAGTCTCGACAAACAACAGCCCGCACAGATACACTGTGCATAATGCCGCCGCCAGAATGTCAACACACCAGTCCCCCATGAAACACCAAATTCATCTCTGATGGAATCGGCAGTCATTTTCCTATCTGGATGTTTCCTAGATGTTCACCCACACAGTCCATGAAAATACAGTTCATCACCGACGGCAGTGGCAGTCAACCAGAAGCCCAGCAGCCACGCATTTCTGCATAAGGCAAAAACCGGTTAACTCTGGGACATAGCCACCTGCCATCGCTCCGAACATGCAGTCACGTTCCACCAAGAAAACTTGGGCAGATTCAAAAGCACTTCACACGAAACCCACAGCTCACAGTGTCGCGCCACGCACTCACTCAGTAGCAGGGCGACGGAACCATCAAGCCTTCTTAGTCGCCTCTTAGACATGCGTGGTAGGCTACAGTGTTGCTATTTTTTGCTTCCCTTTTGGGCCCCGGCAACACACGGGAGTAGACAGGGTTAATACTTGTAATCCCTTAGCACTGTTGCTTGTTCATAATATACGGATTGAATAAAGTGAATCAAATGTGCTGGAAGCCTCATATCTCATGATGTTTCTGTTTATGATGGATAACAGAATGCTGCTTCTCTTTGGTGCATGTCAAAAGTGGGGTGGCCATCTTTAAACTGTCTTTATAACGTCACTGAATTCATCTGCACTGTGGTGTCATGTGCTTAACACTTCACATCCTTAACAACAACATTGACAGGTCACAGTGGCATGGCTATTGTAATGTCTATCACACTTTTCAGGTTTTCATTTGAAGCCCCCTCATATTGTAATGTCTATGGCACTGTTCAGGTTTTCATTTGAAGCCCCCTCATATTGTAATGTCTATCGCACTGTTCAGGTTTTCATTTGAAGCCCCCTCATATTGTAATGTCTGTGGCACTGATCAGGTTTTCATTTGAAGCCCCTTCATATTGTAATGTCTGTGGCACTGTTCAGGTTTTCATTTGAAGCCCCCTCATATTGTAATGTCTATCGCACTGTTCGGGTTTTCATTTGAAACTCCCTCGAATTGAAATGTCTTTGGCGCTGTTCAGGTTTTGATTTGAAGCCCCCTCGTATTGTAATGTTTATGGCACTATTCAGGTTTTCATTTGAAGCTCCCCTCATACTGTAATGTCTATCGCACTGTTCAGGTTTTCATTTGAAGTTCCCCCCCCCCCCCCCCCCCCCCCCCCTCATATTGTAATGTCTATGGCACTGTTCGGGTTTTCATTTGAAGCCCCCTCATATTGTAATGTCTATGGCACTGTTCAGGTTTTCATTTGAAGCCCCCTCATATTGTAATGTCTATGGCACTGTTCAGGTTTTCATTTGAAGCCCCCTCATATTGTAATGTCTATGCCACTGTTCAGGTTTTCATTTGAAGCCCCCTCATATTGTAATGTCTGTGGCACTGTTCAGGTTTTCATTTGAAGCCCCCTCATATTGTAATGTCTGTTGCACTGTTCAGGTTTTCATTTGAAGCCCCCCCTCATACTGTAATGTTTGTGACACTGTTCAGGTTTTCATTTGAAGCCCCCTCATATTGTAATGTCTATGGCACTGTTCAGGTTTTCATTTGAAGCCCCCTCATATTGTAATGTCTATGGCACTGTTCAGGTTTTCATTTGAAGCCCCCTCATATTGTAATGTCTATCGCACTGTTCGGGTTTTGATTTGAAGCCCCCTCGTATTGTAATGTTTATGGCACTATTCAGGTTTTCATTTGAAGCCCCCCCTCATACTGTAATGTCTATCGCACTATTCAGGTTTTCATTTGAAGTCTCCCCCCCCCCCCCCTCATATTGTAATGTCTATGGCACTGTTCAGGTTTTCATTTGAAGCCCCCTCATATTGTAATGTCTGTGGCACTGTTCAGGTTTTCATTTGAAGCCCCCTCATATTGTAATGTCGATGGCACTGTTCAGGTTTTCATTTGAAGTCCCCTCATATTGTAATGTCTGTGACACTGTTCAGGTTTTCATTTGAAGCCCCCTCATATTGTAATGTCGATGGCACTGTTCAGGTTTTCATTTGAAGCCCCCTCATATTGTAATGTCTATCACACTGTTCAAATTTTCTTTTGAAGCCCCCTCATATTTAACCTTTGCATCTCCATCTGACCTCTCGTGAACAGCCCCAATTGTTGATGATATAACCAAAATATTCACAATTGTTGACATTACCATTTTCTTCATCTGTCAACATTATCTTACTAACATTTTTCTTTCAGTTCAGCAACAGATTGTGGTCTTCACTGTGCCTTTTGATAGACAGGGTTAGTTAGTTAGTTAGTTAGTTAGTCGCAGTTCCAACTTCACAGCAACGGGTCGTCCCCATTATGCTCCGTTCCTGTGCCAGTGAATATCACACAAAATGCTCCCCACTGCCCAATGTGAAAAGTGGAAAAGACAGGAGTCTCGACAAACAACAGCCCGCACAGATACACTGTGCATAATGCCGCCGCCAGAATGTCAACACACCAGTCCCCCATGAAACACCAAATTCATCTCTGATGGAATCGGCAGTCATTTTCCTATCTGGATGTTTCCTAGATGTTCACCCACACAGTCCATGAAAATACAGTTCATCACCGACGGCAGTGGCAGTCAACCAGAAGCCCAGCAGCCACGCATTTCTGCATAAGGCAAAAACCGGTCAACTCTGGGACATAGCCACCTGCCATCGCTCCGAACATGCAGTCACGTTCCACCAAGAAAACTTGGGCAGATTCAAAAGCACTTCACACGAAACCCACAGCTCACAGTGTCGCGCCACGCACTCACTCAGTAGCAGGGCGACGGAACCATCAACCCTTCTTAGTCGCCTCTTAGACATGCGTGGTAGGCTACAGTGTTGCTATTTTTTGCTTCCCTTATGGGCCCCGGCAACACACGGGAGTAGACAGGGTTAATACTTGTAATCCCTTAGCACTGTTGCTTGTTGTTCATAATATACGGATTGAATAAAGTGAATCAAATGTGCTGGAAGCCTCATATCTCATGATGTTTCTGTTTATGATGGATAACAGAATGCTGCTTCTCTTTGGTGCATGTCAAAAGTGGGGTGGCCATCTTTAAACTGTCTTTATAACGTCACTGAATTCATCTGCACTGTGGTGTCATGTGCTTAACACTTCGCATCCTTAACAACAACATTGACAGGTCACAGTGGCATGGCTATTGTAATGTCTATCACACTTTTCAGGTTTTCATTTGAAGCCCCCTCATATTGTAATGTCTATCGCACTGTTCAGGTTTTCATTTGAAGCCCCCTCATATTGTAATGTCTGTGGCACTGATCAGGTTTTCATTTGAAGCCCCCTCATATTGTAATGTCTGTGGCACTGTTCAGGTTTTCATTTGAAGCCCCCTCATATTGTAATGTCTATCGCACTGTTCAGGTTTTCATTTGAAACTCCCTCGAATTGAAATGTCTTTGGCGCTGTTCAGGTTTTGATTTGAAGCCCCCTCGTATTGTAATGTTTATGGCACTATTCAGGTTTTCATTTGAAGCCCCCCCCCCCCCCCCCCCCCCCTCATACTGTAATGTCTATCGCACTGTTCAGGTTTTCATTTGAAGTCCCCCCCCCCCCCCCCCCTCATATTGTAATGTCTATGGTACTGTTCAGGTTTTCATTTGAAGCCCCCTCATATTGTAATGTCTATGGCACTGTTCAGGTTTTCATTTGAAGCCCCCTCATATTGTAATGTCTATGGCACTGTTCAGGTTTTCATTTGAAGCCCCCTCATATTGTAATGTCTGTGGCACTGTTCAGGTTTTCATTTGAAGCCCCCTCATATTGTAATGTCTGTGGCACTGTTCAGGTTTTCATTTGAAGCCCCCTCATATTGTAATGTCTGTGGCACTGTTCAGGTTTTCATTTGAAGTCCCCTCATATTGTAATGTCTGTGACACTGTTCAGGTTTTCATTTGAAGCCCCCTCATATTGTAATGTCTATGGCACTGTTCAGGTTTTCATTTGAAGCCCCCTCATATTGTAATGTCTATCACACTGTTCAAATTTTCTTTTGAAGCCCCCTCATATTTAACCTTTGCATCTCCATCTGACCTCTCGTGAACAGCCCCAATTGTTGATGATATAACCAAAATATTCACAATTGTTGACATTACCATTTTCTTCATCTGTCAACATTATCTTACTAACATTTTTCTTTCAGTTCAGCAACAGATTGTGGTCTTCACTGTGCCTTTTGATAGACAGGGTTAGTTAGTTAGTTAGTTAGTTAGTTAGTCGCAGTTCCAACTTCACAGCAACGGGTCGTCCCCATTATGCTCCGTTCCTGTGCCAGTGAATATCACACAAAATGCTCCCCACTGCCCAATGTGAAAAGTGGAAAAGACAGGAGTCTCGACAAACAACAGCCCGCACAGATACACTGTGCATAATGCCGCCGCCAGAATGTCAACACACCAGTCCCCCATGAAACACCAAATTCATCTCTGATGGAATCGGCAGTCATTTTCCTATCTGGATGTTTCCTAGATGTTCACCCACACAGTCCATGAAAATACAGTTCATCACCGACGGCAGTGGCAGTCAACCAGAAGCCCAGCAGCCACGCATTTCTGCATAAGGCAAAAACCGGTCAACTCTGGGACATAGCCACCTGCCATCGCTCCGAACATGCAGTCATGTTCCACCAAGAAAACTTGGGCAGATTCAAAAGCACTTCACACGAAACCCACAGCTCACAGTGTCGCACCACGCACTCACTCAGTAGCAGGGCGACGGAACCATCAAGCCTTCTTAGTCGCCTCTTAGACATGCGTGGTAGGCTACAGTGTTGCTATTCTTTGCTTCCCTTATGGGCCCCGGCAACACACGGGAGTAGACAGGGTTAATACTTGTAATCCCTTAGCACTGTTGCTTGTTGTTCATGATATACGGATTGAATAAAATGAATCAAATGTGCTGGAAGCCTCATATCTCATGATGTTTCTGGTTATGATGTTGAACACAGAAGGTTTTACGAAACAAGTATGAATATCTACATTTTACTCTCTCCATTTCTCAGAGATGGTTCTCATGTTGAAGAAATAGTCTCTGGTTCCTCTGCCCTATATGAAACATGCCTGTACTTCTTGTAATTCATTTTCTAACTTTCAATCATCTTCATGTTCTGCTTGGAGTGCAATGAATTATTCCAGCAGATGACAGCCATTCGCTGCATATTGCTTCACAATGGACTGCTGTAGAGCAAATTTTTTAATGGCGCCATGTTCTTCATTTTTCAAATTTCTTCCACGTACAAAGTGCAGCGAGACTTTACCCTGTATTTCAACATGTTTAACATTTTACTGTATCATCTTTATCCAGTGGCTGGCCAAGTACAAAACGTTTTATAGTGTCTCTCTATCATCAGCCAGAAGTCCTGCGTCAGTTGCTGTTTTATGTAAATTGTCCATCATGTCTTGAATTCAGCTGTGCTGTGGTTTTCCCTTTCTCCACTTTCTAAGTGTGAACAAACTGTTGCATGTCCTTTGTAGGACATGTGATCAACACCAGGTTGATTTTCTGGGCAATTTAACATTCAGTAGTTTGCCATTGCTTTCTGGGCAAGAAATTAATTTTGAAGTCTAACTAACTAGTGTGTGGAAATAACTCACTACATCTCCTTCAGTGCACAAACACCCATGTGTACATGTTGTTTCACTTATGTTAGTAATCCAATTTTGAACTTTAAAAAGTAACTCAGTTCTGTTTTCTTCCAACTAGTGCAAGTGAATGAAAAGGTCTCCACTGATGAGAAACCAGCACAAGAAAAGGAAACAAACACTGCTGAATGGACTCCAAATGGTGATGTACAAGATGTTGAAAAAGAGAAGGCGTACTTAGCTAGTTTAAGTGCTGTTGAAGTGTTTGCCTATCGTCAGAACAAGCTTGTGGAGAAGAAACAGAAGATCGCTTCCCTGTCTCATGCTGTGCTTGAGGACCCACAAAACAATGTAATTTTATTTTCTTAAGTTAAAGCAGTTTCTGTTTTTCTTGTTAAAAATCTCTTAACCTGATAGCATTTTGTTTACTTGTTATCTTCACAGTGTATTTACATTCATTGTAGAACATGTGAAAGTTGCGGAGCATGTTTTTGTTCTGGGCTAAAATTTGCAACTTTGTCCACGTCATTACAATCTGCTGGATATGTTTTTGTTTTGGACTTAAGTGTATTGTAAGTTTACAGCAGAGCTGTGATATTTATGCCTTTCGGCTGGTACACCCGAAGAAGCCAGACGTTGGTTGACCGGGTTGTCCTTGCTGGGTATATCTATAGTTCTTCTGGTTAAGTTTATATGAGTGAGGGACAGGTGTTTTTGTTTTGTTTTTAAAACATGGATATACGGGATTACAAACAATGTTGTTAACCCCTTGACCAGGGAGACCGGCCCAGGTAACCAAGCAAAATAGAAAAACCGAAGACTGATTGACAGTTCTGATATTCAACTGAATGGTATAATGTTCAATGTATTATTGTATATATGTATAAAGAAACAGATATTAATACTTTCTGTGCAAGACATTTGTTACTTCTAAAGAATAGCTGTTTGTGTGAGGGGGTATCAGAGTAAACACTTCCTGGGAGAAGAGTAAAATATCAACTAGGACATGGATAGTTAAAGTAATACAAACTGTCTGGGGCAGTAGAAATAATGTAATAATTGACCAACATTGGTAAATCTAGCAATGAATTGGGCCAGGAGCGAAAATAAACAGTCAAAATTGTCCTGTCGTAGCCATTGAAAAAAATATCACTCAATGTTCAGTATCATCATCATGTGTCTTGCCAACTGGCCTAGGCTTTCAAGTGTTTCCACAGATCGTGGTCCTTTGTGCTCTGGATCAGCTCTGCTGATATCCACCATCTAGCATCATTTCTGTCTGTCTGCTTCTTCTCCCAGTGATCTGTCTGGTTGTCCAACCCTCTCTTCTCATTGCCAATGAATTATGTTTGTCTCTTTCTTATAATTGTATATAATATTCTGCTTTCATTAGCCTTTTCCAGGCAATTGTTGATGATAGTTACTCTTGCAGTCCAAAGTATCCACAACATTTGTCTCAGAAACCACATCTCAGTTGCTTCCAAGCTCTTCTTAATTTGTTCATTCACCTACCAACATTCAGTGCTATACAACAAAACAGATACTATATAACATTTCAGTACACTCTTTCTGACATTAAGTGATAGTTACTTATTGTATAAGATACTTTTCATTACATGTTCAGTATATTTTGTCTGTTTATTTTAGTTATTTTAAATCTGTAGTTGATGTAATTTGATCTGCATGTGATGCTTGTTTCAGATGAAGAAACTAAAGGAGCTCCGTCTCATGCTCGGAGAGACCGCCCTTGGGGTTTCCCTCAGTGTGAGGAAATATGCAATGATATCCATTATGGAGGTGTTTAAGGATATTGTTCCTGGCTATCGTTTGAGAATCCCCACAGAAAAAGAAAAAGCACAAAGGGTATGATTACTGTGTCTGTCTGCGCGATTGTTAAGTATTAGTTTAGCATCAGTGAAGTCTTGCATGTGTATATCAAGATGAAACATATTCATTTTACATATATATAACACCTGTTAATTTGAAACAAATGTACATGACTTACTTAATCTACTTGTGTTGTTTCAGTACTTGCCATAAGGACTTTAGAAAATTAAACACAAGAACATTGTTCATATCAGATAGAAGATGCACCATGGAAGTAAAGAATCAGATGAGGCCTGCAAAAACTTGATGTGACAAATTAAGATCAAACAGATCAATATAATATTGTACCGTTTCATCAAATCTCTAGCCCAGTGCATCCAATTTTGACAGGCATTTCTGTCAAACCTGCCTTCACTGTCAGTCTACCTTGCAAAGCAGTTCCCTCTTGGTTGGATCTATGTCATTTAGTGACTTTGGTAGCCTTGCCTACAGTAGATCTGGGGTCCTTTTTACGTGTGATGCAGGTTGAGGTTATGACAGTCTTGATTTTTGTTGTTTCAAATATATTTTCTGGTTTTGCTAGACCTTACTATGGTAGGTTGTTGTTGAAAACTGTCATCCTTGTCAAATTATGAACTTCATTTGTTTTATTGTTGTTGCTTATGAATTCTCTGGTGGGTTTTAAATGTCAAGTCCCATGTATTGGCATTCAGGTTGTCTGAGCTCTGAAAAAGGCTTGCATCTGTAGGAGTAAAGTTGGTGTGGAGACTTGTCTCCAGACCTGATAACAAAGTACCATCCCCAAGTGGACTGTTGCACAGCTTTACTTGGCCTCTCTAAGCTTAGACCCCCCTTTAAGGTGTGCAAGACAGGTACTGGAACTGTGCATCTGTAGAGAGGCCTATTATTGCAGCCAGGTCATAATTCATCACGTCACATATGGACTGGCTGGGTTAGGCCCAGCTTAGTCATGTATCCTCCACAGGTTTGAGATATTGTATTGTCAACAGACTCCCAGCTCAATTTCCAGAGGGAGGCAATTATTTCATAAAGACATGTTTTGGTGAATGTATTTCCAGGTAAAGAAGGAAACAAAAAGTTTGTGGGACTATGAGGCATCATTCCTGCTGAACTATAAGATTTACTTAGAATTCTTGGAGACAATGGCAAAAGGTATGACTAGATGTCTTTGAGCTTTTATGTTAATCTAATGATGGTTTTTAAGATATCTTGTTTTGTAGTTTTATCTAATGTGCAAAACCATATAGTAATTCATCTTGTTTTGTAGTTTTATCTTATGTGCAAAACCATATAGTGATTCTAAGCATAGTGCAGTTGAAAGGTTTTGTGCATCTTAAAAGTCTGCATGAGAGATGTGTTTCTGATCTGTACAAATGAAGTACTGTGTTTAGCGCGTAAGTAATTATGTAGATTTGGTTTCTAATTTGGAGACCAGTTTGGTTGTTAGTTGTGGTTCCAACTCCATGGTAAAGGGTTGCCCCATTCCTGTGCCACTGAATATCACACAAAATGCTCCTCACTGCCCATGTGAAAAGTGGAACAGACAGGAGTCTCGACAAACCAACAGCCAGCTAAGGTATACTATGCATAATGCCGCTGCCAGAAAGTCAGCCACGAAAAATACAGTTCATCAATGATGGAAGCGGCAGTCACTAGGAAACTAACAGCCACACATTACTGCATAAGGCAAACTCAGATAGTTCAGCAACTGGCGGCCACAATTTTTCCAAACATGCAATTCATGACACAAACAACAGCGGACAACTGTAAAAACACTCCACATGAAATCCACAGCTCACAATGTCGCTCCATACACTCAGTAGCAGGGCAACAAAACCATGCACTACCAGTCCAACATGAGGAAAATGTGTAAGCAAACCACAGCTACAAGCATAAACACTCCAGGGGCCTTAACAACTTGCCCGCCTGACCTCCATTTGGAGACCAGTGTGACCAAAAGGTTTAACGCTTGAACTTCCTGTATGCTGACAGTGGAGTGGGGGAGGACAGTGGGATTCATTCCACATATGGGTCAGTCGAACTTTAACTTTGACTTCTCATTCAGAAAGCTATGGCAAACGTATGTACAATTACCTAGTAAACCACAAACAGCCAATAGGGACTGGGATGGGGGGGGGGGGGACACTGCAATGTCCTGCAAAGTACAAGCAATTTTTGTTTTGGTCTCAAATCTGTATCATGAAAACATTTTTTTGCACTGATAAACACCACCTCATTCCTTTTTGTAATGATCATGTTTATAATTCACTGTAGTAATTTTAATGTTTTATTAGTTAATAGTCTGACAATTTTGTGTAGAGTTTATTCTCTTGCATATATGATTTAACTTGCTATATATTTGTATGTTTTAGTGAAGCCAGTTCCAGAAAAGAGTTTCCTGACCAAGCATGGAATCTATGATTTGAAACTTCCTCGTACAAGCATGGTGGTATGTGCTATTTTTAACTTGTTTCAATTGGTTGTGATCACCTGGTAAAATGTACTGTAGAGGACCCTTCTTCAAGCCATGAGATAAATTGGGTATATAATGCTATCCCTATAATTTTTAGATCAACTGGCACTCTATAAGTGATGTGGACAATATCGTGCCGGCAACCTTTGCTTGCCATGATATTTTCTGGTAGCCAGTTTGGCTGGGTCAACTTGGGAGCCTTGGTCAGTGAGAATAATCACATCCATCACCTGCTACCATAACATAAATAGTACATATTTGTGTTCCTCCTTACAGCTCCTGAGCAAGGAATTTAAAGGGAATTGCTAGATGAGACCAAGATGTGACAAGATATGGGAGTATCATAAGATGGTAACATGCAGCTGAAAATCATGAGAGAAAGGTGAACGGCAGATTTGCAAGAGGGAGACAATAGTTTAAATTGGAAGATAACATCAAATTATCATGGACTATCATCGTTACATGTTGGACAAGTATGTAGGTGCTAAGATAACATCAAATTATCATGGACTATCATCGTTACATCTTGGACAAGTATGTAGGTGCTAAGATAACATCAAATTATTATGGACTATCATCGTTACATGTTGGACAAGTATGTAGGTGCTAAGATAACATCAAATTATCATGGACTATCATCGTTACATGTTGGACAAGTATGTAGGTGCTAAGATAACATCAAATTATTATGGACTATTATCGTTACATGTTGGACAAGTATGTAGGTGCTAAGATAACATCAAATTATTATGGACTATCATCGTTACATGTTGGACAAGTATGTAGGTGCTAAGATAACATCAAATTATCATGGACTATCATCATTACATCTTGGACAAGTATGTAGGTGTTAAGATAACATCAAATTATTATGGACTATCATCGTTACATGTTGGACAAGTATGTAGGTGCTAAGATAACATCAAATTATCATGGGCTATCATCGTTACATCTTGGACAAGTATGTAGGTGCTAAGATAACATCAAATTATCATGGACTATCATCGTTACATGTTGGACAAGTCTGTAGGTGCTAAGATAACACCAAATTATCATGTACTATCATCGTTACATGTTGGACAAGTCTGTAGGTGCTAAGATCTCGCTATAATTTATATGAACGAACGAACAAACAAACTTTATTTTCAAAGGGTTAAGAATTGGGCACGCAGGCCCGTCTAACATTCTGCCCTTCTATCACTCTCTTTCATACATTATTTCATTCACACATCATTCAAGGCTAACAAATTACAGCAACAATATAAAAGATATGCATTATAAAGGCATGGGCAAAATGCGAACATCAAAACTACATGACACAGTAATATTAGAGAATGGTCTGACACTTGTTATTAGCCATGTGGAATATACTGAGTGAGCAGCTGATCACTGCTGTTTGATGTTAGTTTACTGGTTTTCTTGTGCCCTGTATCAAGTCTTCAACTCTCGCAACTCCCTGCTTGACCCCAATTTCTCTCATTCTGGGTGCATTTTTGTCTCAGCCATGTATTTGAAATCAGCAGTTTTGCTAAAATATTTAATGACATTTATGCCAGCTCAGTGCATTGATGAACCCTCCGCAGTGGTTGTTAAACCAATGAACTGGACATCAACAGTTTAACTGAAATGAGAATATAAGACTGTATCATGATGATTTCAGAAAATTATAAAAGTAAAGGGCTCTTCTACACGCCCCAAGGTGCATTAAGCATATACCTCTAGACCCATATATTTATAGACCAGCTGGCACTCCTGGGTTCCATTTTAGGCCGGGTCAACCTGGGAGCCCAGGTCAATTACAGAAAATTCAAATCCACCCAAATGTGGATTAAACCCCTGACAAGCAAGTATCTAGCCACTCTACTACCGTGGTTTTACAAAATGCTAGAGATAGTTCAGAAATTCTAGTACAGATAATCTTCATTAGAAAGATGGCAACTCATCTAATCTGGCTTGATTCAACCTGTAGTGTTTTGTTTGAGATATGTCAATAATTCTGTTACTTTATATGTTAGTATCCAGGTTACTGTCTTTCACGGCTTTTCTCTGCATATCATTCTTGTTAATGCTTCCTAATGTCAGTAGTTTTACAAAGACATGGAGACACATTGAAGACTGTTGCTAGAAAAGGAGACCTCTGCACAAATTTTATAATGAAGAAATAAATATATTATAATGAGAAAGTAGCTGTGGTGGCATAGTTATTAGGGCACCTACTTGCCAAGGCAGTTGTCAAGGTTCAATCCCCAGCAGTGATAGGATTGATGATTTAATCAGTATGGGTCTCTAGGGTCAGCCCATTATCAACAAAATTTGTACCAGCCAATTTTCAGAATTTTCTGGGAAGGAAAAGTCATGAGGAAGTAAATTAGCCACCCCATCTCATAACAATCATGGATTGTAATATGCGACGATGTAATACTTTACAACGCTACAGCAATATCTGCCATGGGTCTACTTTTAACTTATAATCTCATAATTTCAATGTTCACTTTTGGTAGCAAAGAAATAAGTCAACAAAAGCTACATAAAATTAATGATGGACTAGTTATAGAAAGGCAAAGACAAGCCTCAGCTTGAATAGCAAGAAGACGAAAGAAATAGTAATGTAGAAGATTCAGCTCAACTTCCAAATTTACAATCAAAGTCAGTGGTCTTGGATGGAATAAAGTCCACAAATTTCAATAACTGGGTGTGTTGACATCAGACAGAACAGGTATGACAGGATCACAGGCGTAGAAGGAACTGGTTCGCATTCTTTAATCTTGGAAGACTAAATAGAAAAAGAGTTATATGGCAACAGAGATAAAAGATACTAAAGATGGATGGCCACAAAGATAAAAGAGACTAAACAGTGGTGAGCTGTAGTGGCAGATGTTAATATATGTAATATATGACTCACTAGAAAGTGATAGTTGTGGAGAGAATTGATCACATGAGCCAACCATCAAGGCATTTAAAGATGAAGAAGTTACTCTTCTAGAACAATGTTACTCAAATTGTATGTATTGCAAAACTAAATGAAGTGGAGATAAGTATGAAATTACATATTGATATTTTTGTCTGCAGGAATTTGGGAAACTGGCGTTGAAATGTTTGTGTGAAATGCTTGTAAACCATCCTCATTTTAACTATCGCAATGTTATCATCAGCGCTGTTGTTCCGTTCATGAATCATAAAAATTCAGAGGTAAGACAAGTTTGTGTAATTCCATTTATTCTGTCTACATCCATTTTACCATGTTTAGTGTGTGTTTAAATTATAGCACAAAATATTTGCAAATGTACATCAAATGTCTACTGCCCCTCTATTGTGTCTACCTTACAGTGATGTAGGGGTTTGTATGTTCCAATGACCCCAAGATCTATGCCAAAAGTAGTGCAACTACTTGTAGAGTCTCCCATGTCGAACAGGTCAAGGGATAGGAATAAAATGAAGAAAGACACACCTACTGCCTTGTAGGTAAATTGAAGACAGTAAGGTTAGGGAAAACAAACTTGAAAAATGCTTGTCAAAGTTGGATGTACTGGGCCACAGGCTTGATGAAACGGTACATCACACTTTATGATATGCTGGGGCAGAATGCAGCATCCTGATGACAAAACAAACAGGAACTTTGTGGGACACGTTCACTGAAACACGAAGTAAGTAAGGGACCCATTTTCATACGTTGGAGCATATTGGGTATAAGGTGCTGGCCACAGTTGTATTGACCAATTGGCCCACAGCGGATGATGTGCTCAATATCACACTGGCTACTTTTACTTCCCAGAACATTTCCTGGTTCCCATTTTAGGCTGGGTCAACCTGGCAACCCAGGTCAATTAAAAGAAATTCCTACTGGAGGTGGAGGGTTCAAACACATGACCACCAGGCTGACAGGCAAGCATGCTTTGATTTTTTGCTTCATTCCTGTGCCATCAAATACCACACAAAATACTTCTTCTTGTCCCATGTGAAAAGTGAAGCAGTGTCTAACCATACAGTTGTAGGGTGTAGCTGGAACACACAAAAACACTTCATGATTTAAAGGAAGAAAGTCAAACACCCTCTTCCACATCTTGTGGCATATACAGTCTGGGAAGGTTAACCCGGTCAACAAATGCCAGCAGAAGTCGGATGTGTCGGCCTAACGGTGCAAGAACACAGCTCTGCTGTAAACAGGCACAACGCAATCACGTCCGGAAAAAAAACTCTGGATGAACGCAGAAGAAGAAGGATATATTGTGTGTCCCCACATTTTTATAGACCTGGCTGCTCTCGATGTGCCATGCCAACCTGGTGACCATGCTGACTACTTTTACTTCCCAGAACATTTCCGGCTACTCATTTTATGCTGGGTCGATCTGGTCAGTTTAAAATAAAAATTCCTGCCTCGATGGGAATTTGAACATATCTTCACCAGACCGACAGACAAAATCCTTTGCCACTGCAC
The DNA here is from genome assembly GCA_963921405.1 of Cepaea hortensis. Taxonomy (NCBI): domain Eukaryota; kingdom Metazoa; phylum Mollusca; class Gastropoda; order Stylommatophora; family Helicidae; genus Cepaea; species Cepaea hortensis. The sequence goes on from OY992878.1 coordinate 79,236,357, forward strand.
CACTGTGGCTGCCTTTGTGAGTTAAGGACACTTTCAAATGTGTGTGATGAAAATGAAGTCTTATATATTAGATCGTTTTGTTATTTATTACATATGCCATATGTAGGCTGGTTCAACCTGGAGATACATGAGTATAAATCTTTCTACATCTTTCTACATTGAATTTAAATCTTTCTACATTGAATTTAAATCTTTCTACATTGAATCTAAATCTTTCTACATTGAATTTATTTCTTGCATTAAAACGTTTGTATGTTATGAGAACATTTTCTGGCATAATGGTGTGGTCAAGATACATTCTGAGGAATATTTGATTGTTTTAGTTTTCAGAAATTGCTTGTGATGCTATCAAGAGGGTTTTCAAGGTAGACAAGACAGGCGATATCATTTTAGAGGTTGGTACAAAATGAAAATGGAAAAATTTGTCTTTATGTTAAGTAGGAAGAAATTGTGTCTTGACTGTTAGCAAGATAATTGTATATGTTGTTGGAACAGTTGTCCTGATAAATAAGCACACTAACCACTATGCCATTTGTCTTTGACATTCATTCATTCTGAAGACTGATGTTGAACTCATCTGATCATGTTTCTCCACTGTCTGCTATTCTAACCAACTGTCTTCAGTTCGGCATAGGTCTGTGCCAATGTCCTTGCATGCTCTTGTAATTTAGTTATTCTTAGGATGTCCTCTTGTTTTCTTGACCTCCAGTATTTTCGGTAACAGACCTCCATGTTTCACACTGTGACCAAGGCAAGATAACCTTGTTTGTATAGTGTTCACTGGGTGTCCATTCTCTCCAGTGCCTTTAAGTATGTGTTCAATTGATCTTTGTTCTGTCCAGTTTTTTATTTACTTTATGTCAAAAGCTTCCATGCTATTTTAATCTCTTTTATTTCATCATTACATGTCTTGCTGGCTGATATGGGTGATCATGCTTCTCCACATCTTACGATCTCCAATGGCATGTATGAAATTGTGTGCCAACTCCCCTTTCATGCCATGACTCAAGACTGTCAAGAATTTTCTTTCACATTCTTGTTTTATCTCTCTTTCCACAAATCTTTCCAGTTGTTTCATGTTCCACTTTTTGCCTTCTCATAATGTGGCCGTGATATGAAGACTACCTCGTTCTGATATTTGCAGCATGTTGTCTTTGCAACTTAGTCTCCCTCAAAATATCCAGATTGTTCACTTTGGCTGTCCAAGGAATCTTTAGTATTAGCTTTTCAGCAACAATTTTTTGGCTCTTTTATTTACAGTCCATATTTCAGGGTGAATAGGGCTAGAGACATGCATATTGATTATTCATTTCTACAGTTCAATATCAATGGTAATTCGTGTTAGGAATGTTTATTTCTCTTAACACACTTTTTTCACTACTGCAGTCCTTGATCTTAGTTCAGTTTTAAGTCTTTATTAATTATTTGATGGAGAAACTTCTGTACTTGTTACTTCTTTCAATGATATATTTTTTCGCCCTTTGTTTTGCATATTCTATTCACAGGACATTGCTGTCAACACCAGCATTTTACTGCTGTTTTTGATATCTTGGCAAGTTTACTTTCAGTAGTTTGCCATTGCTTTCTGAACAACCGGCTCCCATACCAACACATTAAGACCCGGCTGATATGGTCTGCTGCCAAATCGGTCACAGCTATGTTTCGAAAGCAGGCAAACAGGCTCATGAATCGCGTCCGCAAGCCCTTAGCCATGGAAACCAGCTTCAATATTACCACATGTTAATTATCACTAATTAATTAACCATAGTCTGCACTCAATGATGTTTCATAATGTGTAAGTAAAATTAAGAGGCACAGGTGAAAGGGACATTAGTATACTGACCTCTCATCTCTAGAGGCACAGGTGAAAGGGACATTAGTATAGTGACCTCTCATCTCTAGAGGAACAGGTGAAAGGGACATTAGTATAGTGACCTCTCATCTCTAGAGGAACAGGTGAAAGGGACATTAGTATAGTGACCTCTCATCTCTAGAGGAACAGGTGAAAGGGACATTAGTATAGTGACCTCTCATCTCTAGAGGCACAGGTGAAAGGGACATTAGTATACTGACCTCTCATCTCTAGAGGAACAGGTGAAAGGGACATTAGTATACTGACCTCTCATCTCTAGAGGAACAGGTGAAAGAGACATTAGTATACTGACCTCTCATCTCTAGAGGAACAGGTGAAAGGGACATTAGTATAGTGACCTCTCATCTCTAGAGGAACAGGTGAAAGGGACATTAGTATACTGACCTCTCATCTCTAGAGGAACAGGTGAAAGGGACATTAGTATACTGACCTCTCATCTCTAGAGGAACAGGTGAAAGAGACATTAGTATACTGACCTCTCATCTCTAGAGGCACAGGTGAAAGGGACATTAGTATAGTGACCTCTCATCTCTAGAGGCACAGGTGAAAGGGACATTAGTATAGTGACCTCTCATCTCTAGAGGCACAGGTGAAAGGGACATTAGTATAGTGACCTCTCATCTCTAGAGGCACAGGTGAAAGGGACATTAGTATAGTGACCTCTCATCTCTAGAGGCACAGGTGAAAGGGACATTAGTATAGTGACCTCTCATCTCTAGAGGCACAGGTGAAAGGGACATTAGTATAGTGACCTCTCATCTCTAGAGGCACAGGTGAAAGGGACATTAGTATAGTGACCTCTCATCTCTAGAGGCACAGGTGAAAGGGACATTAGTATAGTGACCTCTCATCTCTAGAGGCACAGGTGAAAGGGACATTAGTATAGTGACCTCTCATCTCTAGAGGCACAGGTGAAAGGGACATTAGTATAGTGACCTCTCATCTCTAGAGGCACAGGTGAAAGAGACATTAGTATACTGACCTCTCATCTCTAGAGGCACAGGTGAAAGGGACATTAGTATACTGACCTCTCATCTCTAGAGGCACAGGTGAAAGGGACATTAGTATAGTGACCTCTCATCTCTAGAGGCACAGGTGAAAGGGACATTAGTATAGTGACCTCTCATCTCTAGAGGCACAGGTGAAAGGGACATTAGTATAGTGACCTCTCATCTCTAGAGGCACAGGTGAAAGGGACATTAGTATACTGACCTCTCATCTCTAGAGGCACAGGTGAAAGGGACATTAGTATACTGACCTCTCATCTCTAGAGGCACAGGTGAAAGGGACATTAGTATACTGACCTCTCATCTCTAGAGGCACAGGTGAAAGGGACATTAGTATAGTGACCTCTCATCTCTAGAGGCACAGGTGAAAGGGACATTAGTATAGTGACCTCTCATCTCTAGAGGCACAGGTGAAAGGGACATTAGTATAGTGACCTCTCATCTCTAGAGGCACAGGTGAAAGAGACATTAGTATAGTGACCTCTCATCTCTAGAGGAACAGGTGAAAGGGACATTAGTATAGTGACCTCTCATCTCTAGAGGCACAGGTATTGATCCCTGAGAATCTTTTAATCTATGAAAGGTAAAATGAAGGCCTAATATGTACACTATGTGGTTTCAGCAAGAGCAGCTGGTCTTTACACCTCATTCTTTCAATCATATTCTCCTGGCAGACACCAGTGTACTGTGGTACACAAATGTGATGATTGTCGTTTTGATTTTAGCATTTTAACTTGTATTCTATACGTTCACAGGTTACTCCACACACACCATACTTTCTTAACTCATTGTGTCTCAGCTGAGTAATTTTATTTAATAAATATTTTGCTAGATGTACTAAATATGCTCGGGATAGAAGTGGGTGAAAAAACAACTATCTGGACAGATGGTCTTAAGTTAATAACTAGGACAGAATTAGTTATTAAAGCAGTTGGTTTAAGACCAAAAGAGTTAAATTACAGTTTTATGCACTTTTCTAAGCTGGTGTATTATTTTGCCAGTTTTGCCATCAACGTGAAACCAGGTTAAATAACATCAAATATAACAATTGATTAGGATAATTTATTTTGGTCAGAAAATTTGAAGACAAGAAAAAAAAGTTTTGAGTTAGTAACTTGTCAGTTAAAATAAATCATGTTTTATCCTGTGTCTAAATATTAACAGAACAAATGCCCAAGAATGGACAAATATAAACATAATTTTTTCCAGATTGTCAGGGAAATTGGCAGGATGGTGAAGAAGAGGAAGTTTGATGTCAGACGTGAGGTACAAGCATCTCCATGTTGTCCTTGTAGTTTCTTTTTTAACGAAGCTTTGTTTCTCATGTTATCATTTTAATGTTTACTTTTTTTTTCTTTTCATGTTCTGCATTTATCATGTCTGTTTGTTTTTGTGTTCTACATATTCGTTGTTTTGCATGATAATTTAAGATAAGTAACATTTAATGCTGCTAGCTTGTTAATATAATTGGTGGTAACTAACTTTTGTCTAAATGTAACTTTTGTTTGTGAATCTGAAGTGCACAGAATAATTGCTTATATAATAGTTAAATGTGGATTTCACATAAAAAAATATTTTTCATGCAGTTTTTTATTTCTCCTTTCTTTCATTTAGTCATGGCTGTTGAAATTTCTTTCGTGCACGGTTACGAAACTTGAACTTTTCTTTTTTAAATTTGAGCATAGCAGTTTACTTGTACAATAGTAAGAATGCGAATGACAGATGTATGTCCAAAACCTAGCGATGTATAAAGTACATTTCTAATATAAATGGCTGTTTAATTTAAACAAAAAAATTAAAAATAACACCAAAATAATCTTTAACACTATGTGGTCTAGATTATTGCCTGGTGTCTATATTCTGTGTCCTGTTTGCATCACACAATGTTATTACTGTAGTTATCAGCTGGTTAAAAACAAAAGCCCAGCCATGCTATCATGATTTTCCACATCTTGTGATCTCCAACAGAATGTATCAGTTCATATGCTAATATTTTTCTGTGACATATTAATGGCTGTCAAAAATGTTTTGATGCTGTCCTGCTCTATCTTTTTCCATTGCATTTTCCCAGTGTTTCTCATTCCCATGTTTGTGTTGTCTTTGTGTCTTGGCCTCTTTCAACACATTTAGATTATCCATTTGAGCCTCCAAAATATTTTCAGTATTCTTCTTTAAAACCACACATTTGTTGCTTGTAGAAATTGTTTGTATTGTTTTATAATTGTGCAGGATGAATATTTTCTTCTGTGTAACTTGCAAGCATTCTAACTTTCAATGACAGGGAATTATTGCATAAGATGTTCTTCTTTTATAAAATACGGGTTCTGCTGTCCTATTCTGTTCTTTATTATCATAATACAACTTCTGTTCTGGTTTTATCTATGTTTGGAAGCAAATCACTTTGCATTTATTTTGATGGTATGACATGTCACAGTTCAGAAAGCAGTGGAAAACTATTGAATATAAAAATTGCCTAGTTAATCACAAACAGCTAATATATGCTAGAGTTGACTGCGATGTCGTGCATCTAACTTGTTTTAAAACCAAAATATATTCAAATTTCTATATTTATTCCAGTGTAATACCATTGACTTTAATTGTACATTTGAATAGAACCCATTGCTTTAATATCAGTGTTACCTCTGTCTTCTTATTCAAATTAATTATAAATAATAACTGAGCGTACATGTATGTACTAAGGGAAGCAAAGAATAGTAATACAGTAACCTATCATGCATGTCATAACAAGCAACTAAAGAGGGTTAGCATGAAACTGGCTACCTCACCCCCTAGAAAACTTTAGCTGCAAGATCCAAGGGTTTGGCATAAGATGGTTGGGAGATGGAAGACAGCAGAAGAAGAATACAGTGTATCATTTTTTAATCAACCACTGAGAAGATCAAAATTCTTGAGAAAAGATTACGAACTACTATAGAACCCCAGCTGAGTGAAACACAACTTGGATTAAGGAAAAACAAAGGATGCACAGATGCCATTTTTGCTCTTAGACAACTTATATAAAAACAATTGAATTTAATGAAACACACTACTTAGCCTTTGTTGACCAAGAAAAGGCATTTGATAGAGTAAATAGGAACAAGCTGTGGGAAATCCTTAAACAATATGGAATGAGTACACTCTTAACAAACCTATGTAGAAGCTTATATAACAACAGTGAATGCATAGTGAGAGCAACTGGAGGACACTCAGAATCCTTCACCATAAGATCCAGAGTATGACAAGATTGTGTCCTGTCCCCTCTCTTGTTTATAACATATATAGACAACATATATAAAGAAACCAGCCAAACAGAGACCGCAAGAACACCGCATGACGAGAACACAGAAGAAGAACCATCTGCAAATCTAACCTTTAGTGAAGTCATTGGACAAATGGCACCAATACTAAAGAACAAACATGCATCAATAGTCACTAAGAAAGGACTTTACAACACAATCTTCCTACCAACTCTGTTACCAATGCCAAACCTGGACAATGACAGAAAAAGAGAAAAGAAAAATCACAACAGAAATGAGGTTCCTGAGAAGAATACTCAATGTATCAAGAAGAGATAAGATCAGAAATGAAGAAATCAGGATTAAAGTGGAGGTTATAGCTGCACTAGATTTTATTAGAAGGCAGCAAGTCAAATGGTTTGGCCATGCAAGTAGGTTACCAACTAACAGTATACCACAACAAGCAATGATGTACAGACTAGAGGGAAGCAGATGAAGAGGTCGACCACGTAAACGCAGGGAATAACAGTCCATGGGAATATTGATATAAGAAGCCCATAATCGGGCACTCTCCCGCTGTTTGTTGTTTGTACTTCACCTTGACACCGCAAGGTACAAGAGGAACAAGATGAGATGAGAAGATCTCTGTGCTGTTTTGACAGCATAATTCATCAGATGCCAAAATCACTGCTGCAGTTGAACACAGATGGAACGTTCATTAGAAAGATATCAATACAGAAACAAACATGTGACACCGGAAGTAACAAAAAAATACATTGTTCAAGACCCTATAAAATAGAAGCAACTGAGACAGTGATATTGATCTTACTGATAACTAAAATGACTTGTCTACATGACATGGTATTGTGTGGCTACAAAAATAACACTTTTGCAAAATCTGCTGGCTCATGAACAGATTTAAGTAATGGTCAGTTGTCTCTTCATGGCTAACATGTTAAAAATATTAGTCTCTTAACTCTTGTTCTGCCTGTTTCTTACTGGGGGTCCATTAGAGAAGCAAGGAATAGTAACACTGTAACCTACCATGCATGTTGTAAGAGACAACAGACGAGGGTTGGCACAAGACTGGCTTACTCATCCTGTAGAAAACTTAGCTACAAAATCCCACTGGTCATTAATAAGTCAATAAATGACTTGGTGTGAATTTGTTGAGAATCTGTTCTCCATTAGGATATAATAGACATCAGAATAAGAAGAACCCACTTCTTCAAAATAGTATGGGATATTATCATTTGTTACATTCAATATACATGATGTTTTATAACTCCCTATAATTCCTTGTACATTGTTATAATTATCACAAAGTTTTTAACTCATGGTTTACACATTCAAAAACTGCCTTTGTATGCTCATCTTTGGGAATAAATGTTGGGTCCTGATTGGTAATAGTAAATTGGAGCTCATTACTTACAACTGAAAATGCTACCACATGTCAACACCCAGATTACCAGAAAAGAATTTAGAAATAGGGGCATGTGATATTAGCCACATGTTTATAGTTAATCTGGACTTGTAGAGCCTCAGCTACTGGGGCCACTCTTTGGGGAGATGTTTGAGCCATGTCAAGTAGTAGACAATGTACCAGTAAAAGATCTGTCCCCACACTTGTGTTGGGTGCCTGGTGCTAGCCCCGTGTTTGTATAGACTGGTCACCTCTCAGTGGGTGATGTCAACATCATGCCAGCCACCTTGACTTCCTGTGGCATTTCTTGGTACCTTTTGTAGGATAATTCAACTTGGGAGCCCAGGTAAATGTGTAAAACTCTGCCTCGATGAGGATTCTAATATATGACCCCAGTAGCAAGTGCTAGTACAACTCCAGGCACACACACAAAAAAAAAGGTAAATCGGTAATATATAATGTACATGAGCTAATATTCTAGTTTATTGACTGTTGGTATCTGCATTCAAATGGCAGGTGTTAGACACATTTCTTGTGCTGAATATCAAGGAGGTAGATCTTTCTGGCAATGTCGTTAAACTCGAAAAGATGAAGCGAAAAGAAAAGATGCAGAAATTGTCTCGCAGAGAGCGCAAGGTGAGTGTATTGTAAGTTTTGACATATGTTAATCTGATGTTATCTCAAGACACAGGGAGAAAGCTATAACGAAGTAGAGCAAGACAGTAAGGAAGTAAACTAATGGACATTTTTACAAATCTTGAGGTGTATTGGGTACTTGCCCCATATTTGTATAGACTGATCGAAGCTTGATGGGTGATGTTGTCAATATCAAGCTGACTGCCTGTCTTCTCAGGACATTTCCTGATGCCCATTTTAGGCTGCGTTGATTTGGGACCTCCAAGGCCAATGTTAGACATCTATCTCAATGCTGATTCAAACTCATGGTCACTGGGCTGGCAGGAAAGCGTGCCATACAGAAAGGGTGGTTTTGGAAAATATGAAAGCATTTGCAAGTTGCCCCTTGAAATTGGATCATGGAAAATATAAAAAAATTTAAAAAATGGGATCAGCTTTTAAAAGGAAACAAAAAACAATTGCATTTACACACGGATACTGGGAATTCCATAAAGAAATGAAAGAGAATTGTAAACATGCATTTTTTATTTAAATTGTTCCATGGAGGCAGTATGTATTTTGAAAATGGAAATAGATAAAGAGAAATGAACTCAACCATAACCTGTTTGTTGTATGATCAGTGTTATAATTATTTTACTATTCATAACTTATTATTTTTATAATTATTCTATTTATGTGCCTGACATTTGCTGTTACTGTAATAGCATTAAAGATTGTCTGTCTGTCTTTCGACTTATAATTAAGTGACCTAGATTTGTGACATTCTGAAGCCGGAACATCAGCTCTTGTTTCTGCAGACTCCTGAATGACCTGACACAAGTTCCAAAAGCTTTGGGACAACCTCCACTAATGCCAACCGTTCATGCTACATCCATCTATTATCTTAATTTTTCTGAAGCTTGTATTAACATGGAAACCAGGACTTAATATAATTACACAGAAAAGGGAGATGCTCCTAAAGAAATTTCATTATAATAACCAAGCAGCCTTTCTCAGGGGAGTGATGATGAGACTACCATTGTTAAGTATACATCACAACGTATTGCAGAGTTGTCTCTGATAGTTTTGGGCCTGAGTTGGATAGTGATCAATAGAAGAGTATGAAACAGTAACCCGTCTGATGAACTGAGCATTGATGGGCTGAATATATCAATGTCAGAATTGCCGAGCCTTTAGGAGAATTCCTTTTGGTGACCATTCTGGCAGTTGATGGAATCACTTCCACACTAGTAGTAGTGAAATAGGGACATGGCTTTGCTCACATTGAAGAAAGAAAAGTTGCATGTAAAGTAGCCATCAGCTTATTTCATACAGTTAAGACCTTCTACAAATTACATTCTTATAATTAATAACTCAAATCAGTAAACTTGGCGCAATGCAATTACATCTGAAAAAACACTCTGGATGAACGCAGAAGAAGAATAATAACCCAAATCTCCATATCTGGAGCCGTGGTTGCATTGCAGTTGGTACACTTGCTTGCCAAGTCAGTGATTGAATCACCAAAAGTTGCAGGATTATTTTAACCAACCACTATGGCTCTGGGGTAGATTTTGTCTCATAAAATGGGCGCTTTATAATTTTCAGAATTGTCTTGGAAGAAAAGGTAACAAGGAAGGAAGCTGGCTATCCAACCATTATACTGGGGCTTTGAAATCTCAAAGGTCTACATTTCACACCCCAACAGCATAATCTGCCATGAAGCAACCTGTACTTTTTTAAAACCTCTATATATGCTATGCAATAATGGGCAAGAGATGCAGAGGCAGACAGAGAAAGATGTATGTGGACAGTTTAGACAGCTGGGCAACAAATAATAGTACGTATAAGACCAACCTCATTAAAATATCAGATGACTGAGGATGGAGAGTAGTGATGGCCAACGTCTGCTCCAAGCTAGGCACCATAAAAGAAGATTGGCTATGCAGTTTCTTTGATATTTTCTTGTGTGCTGTAGCCATACATGTGTGATGTTTGGGGAGAGTGGAGTAAATAAAGATGAAGAAACGTGTATGTAAGTGTTCTATAATGAGCAGGCAGTGAAATTGTAAGCATGAATCTGCAATGTGTGCTATTAAGTGTTATACCTCGTCTCTTTCCTGTAGCGTCTGAAGCAGAAAGAGCAGCTGGATAAGGAATTGTTGGAAACAAAGGCTACTGCAGACAGGCAGCAGAAACTAAAACTGGTAAGTTGGCTAGCGCTTGTCATTGCGTGGCAAATCATGGGCTATATTTAGAGATACTGATTAATACAAAGTTACATTAGCTATTTTTTCACGTATTCGCACCTGATAAATGAATTGAAGATGTGCTCTCATTCTTGGTCAAATATCCTCACGGCGTGTGGTGGAACTGTTAAAAATAACAGAAGTGGCAACGGCAAGTCTGTAGTGCTGTAAAGCCTGACTACTCTAGATGCATACATGCATGTGTATCTAAACTCAATTAAGATCAGTCTACCCCAGCAAAATAAGGTGCTTAAGATGGAGACAGTCTGAAAGCACTCTACAGCAGTCAGGATACCATGAATACAGACAATGGAACTATGCCATAGTCTGCAAAACAGTATGGTCATCGCCATGTGATGGGCTCTCAGGCAGGTTCAGTATTGGGCTCTCTGCCTTAAAAGAGTCCAACTGCTAATACTGGAGGTCCTCTGCAGATGTCCCGTGGCATCAGGTGACATGATAATAGAGCATCTAGCCAAAACAAAGACAAGAATCATAAAATCAACCAGAAAGCCACCATCATCGGCACAAGATCATTACCATATTATGAATAGAACAAATTATAATCTGTGCCTGTAGGTCAGCATGGCCAAATGGATAAGAAGACATGTTCTTAAACATCAGGTGTGCTGATGCCGAGGTAAGGAGTTCATCACCTACAAAAAAGTCTGTGCCTCAGAACAGGACAGTCTAATGCATATTATGGCAAATGTTTGGACTAGAAAAATAAGAATGGAAGTTAAACTTTATGGATCATTGATGGAACTAAAAAAGATGGTGAAATTTATACAGGAGATAATGTTGTAGATAGAAACAATGTATTTCAAGTGAATGAAAGAAGGAGTTCAATCTTGCCTGGGTTACCTCTGGGGGCTGAGTGGTCTCGAGGTATGGTGTCCGCCTCGAGTGTTGGGGGTCCCGAATTCAAGCCCCGGTGAGGGCTGGGATTTTTTCATGTGGACTTCTAGTCAAAAAAATTCCCCTGGTCTCTGGGTAGTGAGAGTGGACACCCGTGTGTATTGTTGCGCACATAAAGATCCCTTGGCAGTTGAAAATCGAAAAGAGTAGCCTAACGGCACTACCTGGGCAAAATTTTGAGTTAAAAATCTACCCAAAGTATTTCAGGATCCACGCCAGTGCTATGGAGTTCATGCACTGAGCTGAGTGTCTCCGGACTCAGGCTTGAGTTAGGAGTAGAATGCAGCACGTATGGGTTACACCTGTGTGTCGTGATGTTGATCCGTCAACTAAACAAAAACCTCTTAGAGCAGATTAGAATGTAAGCTACTATGATTTTTTTTAAATTAGCTGTTTTTTTCCCCCATTATTATAGGCAATCCTCATGAACTACTTAACACTGTAGGTGAAGTAAGTTAAGGATCCATTTTCTTGCATGAGGCATATTGGTATATGATTTTAGTTCCATGTTTTCGGACCAACTGGCACTGAATAGATGTCGTCAGTGTCATACTTCCCAGAGGAAGTCAGCATTGCTGAATGGATACGAGTGTTTGCTCTTAAACTTTCGATGTGCTAATGCCAAGGTAGCGTTTCAACCCCTACACAAGATAGTTAGACTAAAATGTTGACTTCTTGTACTTGACTTGGAGATGTAAATTATAAGTACCTTAGAATTTGGTGTAGGTTCACCTGATGGCGAGGAACACTGGAAATAGGGGCAGCTAATCCACATGCACAAATCAGTTCAATGCATTAGCAGTAGTAGCACATGTATGAACGCTTGAGTTGAAAGCGAGTGGACCAAAAAAAAACAAACTTCCCAGAACAGACAGACAAGAGTGATATAAGCATCTTAGCTACATGAAATCAGTTAATTAAAATAGAATGAAAAGCTGGTGTCATTATGTGCAGAATGTTTGAATATGAGAAAGTATACTTTAAAGTGCTAATGCCTGAATTCAGCATCTTTTTTGTCTTCCTCATTCACAGTTTTGGCGGAAGGAAGTTGGTTGATGCCATATCTGTTTACATTCATTATTGTAAGTTGTACAGAGATGTAGGCTGGCCTCCCTGGCTTAGGGGTTAGCGACTATCTCCGTAATCCCGTATACTCTCATGAGTAATGTGACGATGGCGAGAATCGGTAGCGGTTTTAATCGTGTCAGTAACTTACGGGGTATGTGAGCCGGCTGGTCAGAAAGCAGTGGCAAACTACTCAGCGTAATCTTGCCAAGAAATCAATAATCAGCTGAAAGATGCTGATGTTGACAGCGATGCCCTGTAAAGGATATGCAAACATATTTTTTTACAGAGATGTAGTCGGCTGTCATGGGGCTGTTGCCACTCACACAGATTAACCAAATTATGATACCAATATTTCAGTCTATTGTGTTCCGTTCATAAGTAAAAACTGATGGTCTGATCAAGCTTGAAACTTGATGATATGTTGTTTTATTATTGATCTCTTAGCACACAGAAATAATTCAAGCCGTGTTTGAGACATATATCAGGGTCATCAAGCTGGCTGCTGACTCTAAACTTTTACCTGCCGTTCTTGAAGGACTAGCAAAGTAAGATTTGTTTCTTGAGACTTTTCAAAGATAGGATTATGACTGTGAGTTGAATGTCATGTTGGGTTATTTAGCACAAAGGTGTATTTGATGTATAATGCGCTATATGTGTGAGTGATGAATGGTTATGAATGTGACAGTTGCATGTCATGTTGGATTATTTAGCACAAAGGGGTATTTGACGTATATTGAGCTATATGTGTGAGTGAATGATTATGAATGTGACAGTTGCATGTCATGTGCGGTTATTTAGCACAAAGGGGTATTTGATGTATATTGAGCTATATGTGTGAGCGATGAATGATTATGAATGTGACAGTTGCATGTCATGTTGGGTTATTTAGCACAAAGGTGTATGGTTTTTGTGATGAATGTGACAGTTGCATGTCATGTTGGGTTATTTAGCACAAAGGTGTATGGTTTTTGTGATAAATGGTTATAAATGTGACAGTTGCATGTCATGTTGGGTTATTTAGCACACAGGTGTATTTGATGTATATTGAGCTATATGTGTGAGTGATGAATGGTTATGAATGTGACAGTTGCATGTCATGTTGGGTTATTTAGCACAAAGGTATATTTGATGTATATTGAGCTATATGTGTGAGTGATAAATGGTTATGAATGTGACAGTTGCAGGTCATGTTGGGTTATTTAGCACAAAGGTGTATGGTTTTTGTGATGAATGGTTATGAATGTGACAGTTGCATGTCATGTTGGGTTATTTAGCACAAAGGTGTATGGTTTTTGTGATGAATGGTTATGAATGTGACAGTTGCATGTCATGTTGGGTTAGTTAGCACAAAGGTGTATGGATTTTTTGGGGTCTGCATCATTAAAAACAAATGTCTGAAAGACATCAGAAGTGGACTGGTCATAGCAGTGCAATCACTAAAGAAGAAAGTTGAGAAGTTTTGATTTACAATCTCATCTCATCCCTCTTGTACCTTGCAGTGTCGAGGTGAAGTATAAACAGCGGGAGAGTGCCCATTTATGGGCTTCATGTATCGAGATTCCCATGGGCTCTGCTATTCCCTCTGTCCATCGTTTAAGTGGTTGGCCTCTTCTTCTGCTTCCATCTGGCCTGTGGTTCATTGCCTGTTGTGGTATACTGTTAGTTGATAATCTAGTTACATGGTCAAACCATTTAACTTGCTGTTTTCTGATGAAATCTAGTGCTGCTATAACCACCCCTTTAGTCCTGATTTCTTTTGATATGCAATGTTAGGAAACATTAATTGAATGCTGTGGATCAAGAAAATGAAATATACTGACATTCAGCAATATTTGAACATTAAAAGAAACTGACTAATAAACAGAAACTGAAATACTTTGGACATATTAATTAAGTAACAGTGGTTTAGAAAGAACTGTGATAGAAGGAATAGTTCCTGAATGAAGAGGTGGGGGAAACCAACAAGAAGATGAATGCAGGACATTACAGGAACCTGGAGCATGAAAATACATGAGGCAGGGGAACTGGCAACAGATCAGGAGTCCTACCATCGGGCCTTGATAAAGTGATGTCCTGCAAAGGGCCTGCTACATGATGGTGATCTGAACCACGTATGGACGTATATGAGTTCATTGAAGGTGATCCATTACAAATCAAGAACAAAACATACACGGATGCACACATTTACATCTACATGTAAAAAGCACGCATACACACACCCACCTACATACCTTACCTCTATCACATTATCATCTCACCCTCACTTTAACTTTGAACATTGTGTGGACAATTTGTATATTGTTAACAATCTATTCTAGATTCGCTCATCTAATTAACGTGGAGTACTTCGACAGTTTGTTCGCAGCATTCAACGGTTTGATCGAATCTGGGGTGAGTTGCGTGATAAGAAAATAGTTTTTGCTACAGATTGTCGTCCCTTTTTTATGATGAACAGTAGAAGTTTGAGAATTACATGTGTTTGTATCATTGTTGTTGGTTGTAGACAACCCTAGCAATCAACATCCTGGACAGTTGGTCTGTCAGTGTTTGTTTTTATTGTGGCAACATAAGAGTTTTGTGTAAATAGGTTATTTAGTTGTTGCAACATATTAATGGAGTCACATAAAGTAAATGGCAATTAACAAATGTGCTCATTTATTACCTTTGTTTTCGTCAGTTTATATGAAGCTAGGAATAGTGTAATGCTAATAGAACAATCATTATGAAAATGACAAGAAATAAATATGGTTGGCAGAAATTTTAGAAACTCAGTTTAGGGATGCAGATAAGGGAAACAAGGAATGTAGTTGTTACTCCATTGATAAGATAAATACACACATGCAAAAGGTCTTATATATATGTATATCTGTGTGTGTATGTGTGTGTGCATACATGCTTGTGTGTGTATGGAGGGGGGTATGTGTGTGTTTTTTTTAAAAAAATAGACTTTTCAAAGGCTTTTGACAAATTGAAACATCAAGACCTTTTCAACATTCTGCATGTACTCAGTATAGTTAGGAGAGATCTCAGGATAATAAGGAATATATTGGAAACAAGAATCTGCCATCACAAAAACGAAAGCTGAGCAAATACTGAATAGTTTAAAAAAATGTGACATGGATAATAGTGATCTTTGCAATATTTATAGTGAGAGGGTACTCGGAATCATTGAACACCTTGGAAGACCTAAAGTTGGCGGTCAACATACCAAAATTCTGAGATATGCTGATGGCACAGTTTTAATAACTCTGAAAGTAGTCTGCAAGCCATTCTAGACAAGAGCGAGAAGAAATTATCATTAAATGTTAATACAACTGAATGCATGGTAGTTTCCAAGAAAGCACAAATTTCAGTATGGCTTGTATATAGTCAAGGCATACAAATCAAACAAGTCAATCGTTTTCCATGTCTAGGCCACACAGTGACATCTGATGGAAGATGTTGCACAGGGATAAAGACAGAATCACTTGAAGAAAAGATTGCTTTACAGTAATGAGCAACATCATGAAAGTACAAAAATCCACTCACTAAAACGTTTTGTGTGGCCTGTTCTTCTGTATGGATCAAATGTTGGACAGTCAGAAATGAAATGGTGAAGAAACTGGAGACAGTTTATTATTATTATTTTGTCGGAGAAACATGTTGTGAATCTCAACAGAGAAGACAAGAAATATTTAAGTATTGAGAGCTGCAGGTGTTACATGATAACTCACCAAAGCCGTTAAGAAAAGACATACAATTATTTTGTCAAAGTCAAGGTGACATATATGATACAGAGTTATGGTGAAAAATACTAGACAAGAGAGCCGAGAAGGACAGTATGTGGAAAGCTTAAATAGCTTGACAACTAATGATAATAGAAGCAGCATCAACTGAAAAATATATGATATAGAAGATGGGAGGGTCATGATCAACAATGTCTGTGAAGAAAAGGAAGAATATTTAAATTGTTACGGTCAGATCTAGTGTATGATAATAGTCTATCTTAATACAGATAATGATGTGCCACAGCGAAGGTAAGAATTATGAATATTGGATATGATTTTAGCTTCACGGCTTCTACACATCAATTGTGTTATACTGATGCCACATGGGATATTTTGTTGTTTTGCAGAAATTGTCACACAAAGAAATGCTTCACTGCATGCAGACAGCTTTCACCATCCTCTCAGGTCAAGGTTCTGTGATTAACATTGATCCTGCCAGTTTTTACAAGCATTTCTACAACACACTTCTGTCTGTGCATGCTGGTAGGTATCTGTCCTTGCCTTACAAAGCTGTACAAAATAAGACATCATTCAGTCTCTAACATAACAGCCTTGATCCTAAGTTATGGAATGGTCAGTTAAAATAGCAGAATTATGATACCCAATGTGAATACAGGGCACACCTCTGTGTTACCGGGGCACATAAAGGAAGCAAAGAATACACTGTAATGGGCGCTGTGGGTTAGGGGATAGTGATACATGCAGTTTCGTAGTTCACTGTTATACTAAGTCGAGGGTTTGAAATCAGCTGCGGACAATTTGGAAGCAGACCACTTTGCGTTGATTTTGATGGTATGAGGCATCAGCCCTTTAGAAATCAATGGCAAACTACTAAACTAACATTGCCTAGTAAATCACAAACAACCAATAAATGCTGGGGTTAATTGCAGCATCCTGTAAAGAACATGTAACCAACTGTAACCTGATATGCATGTCATAAGGGGTGACTAAGGAGGGTTGGTGTGTGCTAGCTATCTCAGCCCACAGAAGAAATTGTTGCAAAATCTAACCAATCATGAACAAGCTTACAAAGGGCTTGGCAAGGTGTTTTGTTTGAAAGTCTGTGCTCCACTGAGAGAAGAAAGGCAGAAGAAGGTGACACAGCTAGACCCTAACTGGTTGAATGTTGAAGTGCACATGCTGTCTGGGAGCTGATATTATGTAGCATGACAACTTCTACTTGGGTTTACCTCTAGCTTTCAGTTGGTGAAGTTGTCTAGGGTTTCCTTTAATACCAACTTCTGTCTGTTATCTTCTGTGAGTGTCAGTCAATCCAGTTATCAGTATTGTTAATTTGATGACCCTAATTGTCTTCAAATGACAACATAAAGTGATAGAACGGTTTAAATTGCTGCTGTAAAAATATGCGTTAACTTCACTGAAAGTAAAATAAATATACAGCTAATTGGAAGTATTGTAGCAGTAATATTTTTAATGGCATGTTGACATATTTTTTCCAGAACAACAAATATGAAAAGCATGTTCTTCACCTTGTAGAATGTTCTGGGAGTTGTATTGGAAGGAAAAATGGCAAGGTATGGGGCTGGCTACCCTGCTTCATTACGTCATGGTCTAGAATATGTGAAGTTCTAACAATTCCCGTCCCTGGTCCACAATCTGCCATGGGGCTAGTTTACCCCCAAAAATTGCTATATATAGTGTGTGTGGTTCTGATACAGACACATCAGAATCCTTCACAGTGATACACAGCCAGTGTGCCATCTTTAGATCCTTCTTACATGATCTAAGGGAGGAGACTGGGGGGGGGGGGGGTTCATAATGAAGTTGGTCCGTTATAGATCTAATCAAAACTGCTGAGTTGTCTACTCTTGGCTTGCTTGCTTGCTAGTGTTCGCTGGCTGTGAACTCCAGCATGAAGTCCTGTATGTCGGATGAATACATCCTGATGTCCAACATCAATGTGATGTTATACAGGACCTGAGGTTTGCGTGAGTATCCGTTGTCCCATGTCTGGCTTATGGTGTGCAGACTGGTGGTTCCTCGCCAAGTAGGCAGATACTCTCTGGCTTCGGAGGAATCATCGATCCTACTGATGTTAGCCAGGTCTTGGCCAGTGTAGATCCCGGCCCTGGTGCCTTAGAAACACCTCTGCATCCCTACTCTTTGTCATTTGAGAAAGTTCTTAGTTTGCTACTGACAATCCACTCTTTCCATTTGCTTGGTGATCATGTGTGCAAATTCTCATTGAGACCAATTTTATACATTGACCTGGACTTCCAGCCTGACCCCGCCTAGCACCAGGACATCTCCTGGGAACTATAGTCGACCTGCATGATCATGACCACGTCGCCCATTGAGTGCCGACTGGTCTATAAAAACGGGGAGCTAGGACTGTACAAGTTAGTTTTTGGCTCAGTTCTATTCAATATTGACGCTGATGTGTTTTGTTTCAACCATGAAAAGTCCCAGAAACTGCTGAAAAAATAAATAAGGGAGATGCGCTTTTTGTGTTGAATAATGAATGCTATTGAACATTTTCTTCATTAATCTGATTGAACAAGGGTGTGCAAGCTGTGCACGTTAAAAAATTTGGCAGTTGGAAATTGCTAAGTGTAGGCCTTAAGGCTGCTGCTCTGGCAGAATTGTTAGGAAAAGTAAACCTACCCACGGGTGGATAGAGCCCGTTGCCTTAGATGGGATCTGACTAGAGGAAGTCAACTGTACAAAAATGCTTGCCAAAGTCAGACACACTGTTCTCTGAGGTACATAACTTAGTGTGACACCTACTATTTCAAACAGGAGTCAAGAAGAATTGAACATTTTACTTTATCAATGTGTTGTATAAATATTACATTAAAACAAAGGGAAAAGTCAATGGCCACTGTTTGACACCATGAGTCATATTGGTGTCTGGTGCAAGCACACTGTGTTTAGATGACTCAGCACCTGGCGGATGATGTGGTCACTATCGTATCAGCCATCTTTACTTCCCAGGTAATTGTCCAGTACCAAATTTAGGACATAAGTTCAGATCACTGGGGGTGGGGGGGGGGGGGGGGATATCCCCACTTTTATGGGATATTTGAACACATGACCACTGGGCCAGCAGGCCAGCGTGCAGATACAGCACATTATCTTTGAACACGCTGAACTGTTTTACTATTCAGATCATGAATCTCTGCAGGTTCTGCTGAGACAGCTCTGATTGTAATAGGATGTCTGGATTCCATGATTAACAAACGCAAGAGACAGGTCTGTATTGATATAACATAGATTCAGTTGTAACCATGTCAGATTCATATATGTGCTAGATACCTGAATTCGACCGTAGTTATTAGATCATCTAATGCAATAAATTCACATTAGTTAGTGAAAACAAACACACAGAAAAGGCAAAAGTAACTGAAATTAAATGGACATATTTTCATGGCTGAAAGCTTGAAAAAGCCTAGTGCAACATCAGATTAACAACATTCTTCATAGTGCATATACATGTGTATTAAGGTGTATCTGTCTTGCCCATAAAGTTTTCTGTGGAACACTGTCTGGTGGTAGTTGTAATAGAGAAGACAACGTGAACACTGGTGGTAGTTTTAATGGGGAAGACAAGTTGAACACTGGTGGTAATTTTAATGGGGAAGACAAGTTGGACACTGGTGGTAGTTTTAATAGGGAAGACAAGTTGGACCTGTCTGGTTGTAGTTGTGATGGGGAAGACAAGTTGAGCACTGTCTGGCAGATGTTGTGATGGGGAAGACAAGTTGGACACTGGCGGATGTTGTGATGGGGAAGACAAGTTGAGACTGTTTGGTGGTAGTTGTGATAGGGAAGACAAGTTGATCACTGTCTGGTGGTAGTTGTGATGGGGAAGACAAGTTGAACACTGGTGGTAGTTGTGATAAGGAAGACAGGTTGAGCACTGTCTGTTGGTATTTGTGATAAGGAAGACAGGTTGAGTACTGTCTGGTGGTAGTTGTGATAAGGAAGACAGGTTGAGCACTGTCTGGTGGTAGTTGTGATAAGGAAGACAGGTTGAGCACTGTCTGGTGGTAGTTGTGATAAGGAAGGCAGGCTGAGCACTGTCTGGTGGTAGTTGTGATAAGGAAAACAGGTTGAGAGCTGGCATCAGGGGTGTCCTAGGTAAAGTGGTCAAGCCATCTGCTTCATGCTCGAAAGGTCGTGGGTTCATTTTCTCACGAGTGATATTTTTGTGGGTGACCTCTAGAGATGTCATCGCTAGAGCTACAGAGTTCATGCTGTACGCAGTGCTCTTGGCAGGTAGCTTGCCATTCTGCTGAGAGAGGCTCAGCCACATGAGGTGAAACCTGTGAGGTGCAATGAAGTCGGTCCTCTTACCTATAATGTTTTAAAAAAAAAAAAAATACTTCTGAAGTCAGATTGGGTTCGTCTGATAGCGAGGGACACTGATAGTAAGGAAAGCTAATCCACACGCAAAACTCAGTGACAATGGGCAAGTTAGAAATAATGACAAAATGCTTAGTATTTAAAGGGTTTATATATCAAATTATGTGTCTCATTTATTTGTCTATCGTTTCAGCTTTCACAACAGAGAGTGTTGGCGTTTATGAAAAGGCTGTCCACATTATGCCTTCAGCAAACTTCTGAGACAGCGATGGCATTTCTTGCTTCCGTTCGTCAGTTTGTACATGTGAGTGTTATGTAGCCGTAATGTATTAGACATAGTCAATGTCCAGCAGGAGAACTTTTGAAGGCTGCTTGTCCTTGCCTGTGTGTGGGCTGGGTCATTAATTGTACTAGTAAGAAGGGTCTTGACTGCAGCAGGGTTTGGCATTTGATAATGAAAAGATGATAAAAGATATGTAGCGATACTGGAGGGAAACAAATAAAGAGTCATATACTGCACATTACTAGGATGTTGAGCCTCATGAATTTGACAGTAACACAAGAAAATCACATTTAGGTGATATTCACAGAGCCTGATAATTTTAGGTGATATTTACCCCAGGATCTCAGCATACCTTTCTTGTTTTATTTTGTATTAATTTTACATTTGATAGTTTTAAACATGGAGGTGTAGTGGTTGGTGCCTTTGCCTATCAACTCAATGCTCCTGAGGAAATGCCCTTGGTAATGGCAGCATTGAATGTTTTTCTACTAGAGTGTTGTGGGGGTCATTAAAAAGTAAAGAACCCTTTTACACACCTTAAAGCACATTGGGCGTATGTTACTAGATCCATATTTTTATAGACCAATCAAAACTCGATGGGTGATATGGTCAGTGTTACAACGGCAGCCATCACTTCCCAAGACATTTCCTGTTTCCCATTTTGGGCTAGAGCTGGGTTAACCTGGGAGCCTCTGTGAGAGAACGAACAAACGAACGAACAGACTTTATTTTCAAAGGGTAACAAATTGGGCACGCGGGCCCGTCTTACATTCGGTCCTTCCAATCATTCATGTTTTTTTCATCAACAGTGCATAGGAAAAAACATTGTCACATGAATTTTGTAAACATAAACAATGCGTATTACTGTGTTATGAGACGCATCAACCACCCACCCACACATCCCCCATTCACTCCAACTCCACCACCCAACCACACACATAACCCACACACACATACATTCCCCCACCCATCCACCACATCCCTACACCTACACATCTCCCCACCCACACACACCTCTCACCCACCACACATCCCATCCACCCACACCCCAAGCACACATACATTCACCAACCCACACATATCCACCCACTCACATATCCTCTACCCGTCCCATTACCCACCAACAGAGAGGGAGGGAGAGGGGTCCAGCCTAGTCTTACAAAATGAGTGCCAAAGATTTCTGTGATATAGGAAAGTAGGTTGGCATGATACCAGCCATTTTACACTTAATGTGCTGTTTGGTCAGTGAAAAATAGGAGCCTAGCATCAAGTCCCCAAAATGTTTTAATAGCTGAGATATTGAAAGCTGCAGATGTGGCTAGGTCACTCATCAAAACCACCAGGAAAAGATGCTTGACATCTGTGGATATCAACAGAAGACAACGAATAGAGAAATTAGCCTTCTGTTTGAAAATACTAGGCAAGAGAGCCAGAGAAAGATGCATGTGAACATAGGGCAACAAAGAATAATAATATACAACATCAAATTTATTAGAATCTCACATGACAGAGGAATGGAGAGTGAAGATCTGCAATGTGTGCTCCAGACTAGACACATCAGGCCTATGACATTTATATGAAGTTAACTCAATTTTAAGTTTCACATCTTTGCTGTGATGGTGTTTAAAACTGGTGTCTCCAGATTGAAAAGTTCACCAACTTTTCTATCATTAGTTACTGTCATATGTACCATTGCTGGTGTCTGCCTTGAGGGTTTTCCAGGCTAAGATTGTAACACTTGCTTGTCCAGGCAGTCTCTATGCAGTCCTGGATTTTAATTCACCCCCAGTATACAGTTACTTTATTATGGATAGACCAGAAAAAATGTATTCTGCATCTTAAGTTATAGAACACACCTCCTACAATATATGAGATGAACACCCTAACCCTACAGCATCCCTCTGGACACTGGGTTGGAGTCAACTGACAGTGAAATACCTAAAACCTTTGGAGGAAACGTGACCAACCCCAGCCAGTCTGTGTGTGCTGAATCATGACCTGGGTACATCCTAATAGACCTCTCTGCCTATGTGAAGTTCTAATGCCAGTCTCACACAACCTACTGGTTTCTGGGCTTGGAGAGGGGAAGGAGAGCTTTTCCAGATTGTCCCCATGTGGATGGTACTTTCATACTCTGTCAGCAGAAATGTCACTGCTCCACGCTCACTGTGATAGATGCAAGCCCCACTGAGCGCCGGTGCATTGGACTTAAGCATTATAACAGTCTTCTAGGGGATTTTATAACCACTCAACCAACCCCTTGATCACACACTTCATTGTGCTTGATAGGGAAAACTGACAGACTTTTGCACATTACTGGTTGTGAACTAACTAACACACACCCTCTCTCCCTCTTCTGTGCTAGTGGGTGTGCAGTACTTTTTCAGAATACTGTAAACTTTCTTTCTTTCCCTTTAATTTAATTCACATATTCTTTTTTTCTTCTTTTTATTAGTGTCACCAACTGGCTGGGGTTAGATCCCAGATGGGCAACCACTCAGCCAAAATCATTTTCTTCTACTAGTGTTTAGTTCTGGATGCAGTTTAAGATCCCCTAACTCTGTCAGAAGGGACTAATTAACACCCCAGACCCCAGAGAGAAAACGTGGAACAAATGTCTGTTATGCTGATTTAAGACACTGTCCCTGATACTCAAGAAAACAGCCAAGAAGTGGCTCGTTGAAGATAGAATATATCTATATATATAGATGTGGCTGTACTTGGTATCACCAGAAGTGAGAAAGGAGGAGTTAAGACATGCAACGTAATCTGGTTACTTATGACTGCATAGGCAAGATACCTCCCGGACATAGATTCCCACTTCTGGACAATATGTGCGAACCCCCACTAAATGATATAATGTGTGTACTTGATTACGCTACACAAACATTTATAAACATTTAGAATTATACAGACAACTGAGTTTAAAATACAACAACTGTGTTTATTATTGCTATTGATGATCATATGATGATGATGATTATATTATGGTATACGTAACTCATCTGGCTGAAAAGCTCAGAAGCACATAGGTCATGCTTCCCCCAGTGAGACGCAGTTCACTGTCAGATTGAAGGAGTCCAAATTGGTCCCTCACAAGGCTAAGTCACTTCCTGATATGGGTTGTTGACTGTCCATTGCTCCTAAGAGATCTGGAATGAAACGAACGGAGATGGGTAGTATCTACGTCTACACATCTCAAAACACATATGTCTATACATTCATATAAACATACATTCAAGTCATAATATATGATGGTATGATGATATATATGATGGCATGTTACATAAACATATATCAGTTCTAAATAAATAAATATATATGTATATATTAATAAAACTATTTAGAACATCTATAGCTCAAAACATACATATTCATATACATTTGTGTAATGGAGTGTTTCCCATATAAGTTCACCTCACTTACTCTTTCCCTTTCTGATTCATTCATACTGTCTTGTCGGAAGGGCTGGTCGCACAGTCCTGTCGAACATTAAATGCCTTCCCTGAATCTGTCTGGGATATTGAATGTCCTAAGTCATGTCTGTCCTCATGCAGACATCATGCAGACAAGGTGAACTGGTGCCATTCCTCAAACCAAGTGGTTTCACCATAATCTTGGTAGGCACTCAAAGTGTTGGTCCAAATAATCAATGTTAATTGGACGCTATCAAGAGACTGGTAGCTCTCAGGAATTTCTCCTAAGTAGTCAGTCTCCCCAATGTTTAACATCATACAGGATGAATCTAAATGTATCTCCTGTACATGCATAAGCCACACGCTCATGTAGCTTGGATAATGGATTTCTCCAAATTATCACATACAACAAATCAGACAACCAAGTGGTGAATGAAAGAAGAAAATAGTTCTCAGTGAAATCGTAAAGCTAGAACTGGAACATTAAGTACAAAGAAAATCCACCAGTGTAAAGTTTGGGAGAATATGTAGAACAAGAAACTACACAAGCCTTCAGACTAGCAAACAAACTAATCAGAGTAATGGTATTACCTGGGTTATAGCTAGGAAATCCTGTCATACGACTTCGTACAGAAGTCCAACAGAACGAAATGTTAATATTTCTCCAGTAGGTATCCTAAGAATGCTATTGTGAATTTGCGTCTGAAGTCTTGCTGGCCATGCATGTAGTTTTATTCTCTTCATCCCTGGCTAGTTTTCACGTTTGCTAATTAATATATCCCCTATTAATTAACTCCACCTATTTTTCCATGTACGATGACGGGATGGATAAGTCCCAAACTCTTCTCACCCCTCCTCCTTTCCTGTGAAGGGTAGTTTCATCTGTCAATCAAATGGACCGAGGCCCCGCCACGCCTGAAACAATGAAACATGCTTTGGCGGCAATGCAGTTGCGTCATTACATTCCAATAGGCTATTAACACCCGCCTTCCTGGGTTGCTGGCCATAGTGTGTCCGCCATGTGTTCCTACTTTGCCGCTGAATTGCAGTGAGGTGTTAAGTATCTGGTCCTAATTGCTCCTTTGTGTTGGCAACTCAGACGTTGTCCCGTCTCCCCAATGTCTGGACTTATAGATAGGTGTTAGGCCTGCATTATATTGCCGTCTTTGGATCACACGGGGTTTTTCCCTGAGTAGCACTGCCATGTATTATTTCAGACGGGTCTGGCTGACCCTCTTATCTCCCATTCTGCCGTGGCTGGTTCACACGTTAGGTCCTGTTGAACGTAAGGTGTTAGTCCCTATTCCAACCGCAGGCTTGTAAACTAACACGTCAATCTCAACTGACTGGCTCCGCGATGTCTGGTTGATCAGAACATCAAAGGGAAAATCTCTTAGATGTAGAGACCAGACGTTGCTTTGATCTACCAATGTAGTAAAAATGATAGTGCGGGCTCTAAGTGACTCTGTATTTTTCTCTTACGTTTTTATCCTCTTCTGGGGAACGTTTATTCTTTTAGAGAATGATAGAAAATTATTGTGGGCTCTTTAATTCCTTTTTAACTTGTGTCATTCGGATGCTGCTGGGGCTGTCCCATCACAATTAGACAAAATTACATTACTTACAGTTGCTCTGAACACTTTGTTAGTCGAAATAATAGTTTATAACTGCATCTTATATTTGGTGTCATTTGAATTGACTTATTCATTGTGCATCTTATATTTGGTGTCATTTGAATTGACTTATTCATTGTGCACCTAATATTCGGTGTCATTTGAATTGACTTACAAATAGCACAGACATATGAAGTATATGGACTTCTACCAGTGTTGAGTATTGAGGTTTATATTTCAGACGTATAAATTCAGTAATGCTTTGTTTGACACCGATGTCCAAGGGAATGGCTTGTACCTGCCCTTCCTTGAGGATCCAGAACACTGCTGTGCTAACAGCACCTCACTGTGGGAACTTCATTTGTTGAAGGTAAGTGTTTTTTCCATCAAATTGTCTATTTTATCCTTATTTCATAAAAAGTATTTATTGTAATTTCTTTGTGGATTTTATTGTCTGATGGGGGAGATTTTAACACTGATACTTCTGCACTGAAAAATGAATGAAATAACTGAATAGTGAAGCGAATGTACCTACTGTTTGTAGTTGATCTAATTTCTTGTAATTGCTGATGTTTATTATAGTTTTCATGTTTATATTATCAAACATTAACAATAAATATTAACTGAAAATGAACAAGAAATGCCTTTTTTCTTTTGTAATGTTTATGTGGAATTATTGGGAGTAAATATATGTAGACTTTAAACATAATTTTTTGCAGCGCCACTATTGCCCAGAGGTGCAACGATATACCAAACATCTGATCTGGATGGCACCATTAGCAGGGGACCACCAGCTGCCACAGGTTTTGGCCAGAAAGTAAGTTTCTGAAAGTCATTTTATTGAGAGAGACATTTAAAGATGTGTCTTCTTCTTCTCTTGCTCTCTATTCTCAACGGGACATAGTCCCTCAGCCCACTCACTCCAAGCTCCCATATCTGTAGCTCTCCCATGCAGCTCTGCCCATATCTGTAGCTATCCCATATCTGTAGCTATCCCATGCAGCTCTGCCCATATCTGGAGCTATCCCATGCAGCTCTGCCCATATCTGTAGCTCTCCCATGCAGCTCTGCCCATATCTGGAGCTATCCCATGCAGCTCTGCCCATGTCTGTCCCATATTGTTTATTTCTGTTTCTGCTTCTTCTCCATGAGTTTTTAGCTCTTCTATTTCATTTGCTCTGTGGGTTCTAGTACAGTACAACTTTGATTAACCGTCACTGTCGGGATCAGGGCTGTGACGGATAACCGAATAGACGGACAACAGAAATCTCTTAATACATATGTACAGTAACGTGATTTCACTGTGTGCTTGGGACAAAAATGAAAATAAAATCCTTTAAAAGTGAATAACACATACACATTGTATTTAATTTTACAAAACGATCAATATAAACTTCAATATAAGAGTAGTAATGCACATAAATGTATTGTAATACTATAAACCTATGTTACTTTACAATAATCTGTCATCTCCTTCCATGTCTTTGAGACTTGAGCTTTCTGCACGGCGATGTTCCGTATCTTACACAGAAGTATGATCTGTGTAGCATTTTCCTCCTCTTGCATTTCAAACCAGTCGATGCACTTTGATAACATTGTTTCTGCTTCTGGGTGGCTAGTTGTAGGATTTTGGTTAAGAAGTGATCCTTCAACATTATTGATTTCTTCTTCTTCAATTGTAGTCACACTAGAAACAATTTCACCATCGTTCAAAATTTCAAAGCCTCCATCCATTTTGTCACATTCCAACCAATCTGTTACTTCTTCTAGAGTAATGTTTTCAGTGTTTAGTCCTACATTTTTGCACAGTTGCATAATTTCATCAACACTAACAATCTCAGTTCCTTCAGTTTCATCAATAGGTTCAGGCAAGAGTTGATTCCACCCATTCTTTAGGTTAGACACTGTAAGGTCAGCCAGGCAGTGGTGACATTGAAAATAGCGTACTTTATTCTGTATCTCTTCCAAAATTCTTTGACAGTCATGGCATCGTCAAATGTAAGCAAGCCTTCGATAAAAGCTTTTATGTAATGTCCCTTCGTATTTTCATTTATGCCCTGGTCCATAGGGTGGATAATTGGAGTTATATTCGCTGGGAGAAAGAGGGAGACGCTGGGAGAAAGAGGGAGATGCTGGGAGAAACTTTTTTTTTTAAGTTGATGATGGATAACAGAAACTGACAGTTAAACGAGTTAAGGTTAATCAAAGCTTTACTGTATTACTGTTCCTGAGTTTTTTAGCCTATCCAGCACCAGCATTGTTTCTTCCTAGAAAATTGCCCGACTCAGGCTTGAGTTAGGAGTTGAACGGAGCACTTATGGGTTACACCCGTGTGCCGAGGTGTTGATCCGTTGACTAAACTAAACTAAACTAACCAGAAAATTACCTGGTGTTCATTTTAGACTGGGTTGACCTGGGAGTCCAGGTCAGTGAATATATCACTGCCTTGTAGGAGACTCGAATGCAAGACCACCAGGCAAGTGTGCTGGTCGCTGTGCTACCATGGTTCCTGCTACAGCACTGGCTTACCAATACAGCAGTCTAGGCTTCTATGCTCAATACTGGTGAGAGTTTGTTTTCATCAGGACAGCCGTTGTTGACCCAGCCTCAGCAAATTGTGCTAGAGATTTCTGTGATAATGTAACACTGTTGGACCCAGCCTAGGAAATTGTGCTAGAGACTTCAGTGGTAATGTAACACTGACCCAGCCTCATAAAATTGTGAGACTTCTGTAGGAAAGTAAAGATTAGTAATGTAACACTGTCCATATTACATGTTGTGGGCCTACTGCCATATCTTTAGCATGCTGGAATGTCATGTAAATAAATATTTTATTTGTATAAGATTCAGCTAAAGTGTTTGTCATGTACCTTGTTCCATTTTTTTCTTAACAGACGTTCCATTTTGTTAAACATTATTGCTGAGAATACAAGAGTAAAAGTGAACAAAGTAATACTGCAACATTTTGATTTGGTAGAGAATCAATTTGATTGTACACTGGTATCTTCATTGCACATGGATATCTCCTTAAGTGTCCCAGTCTCCCCAGTATAGATCACACAAGGAGAATCTATAACAAACTCTGTCAAGGATCTAGATGTGTGTGTACCAAAATTGCACATATTAATATGCTTTTATGGGTAGGTTTTCTAATTTTAAATTCAGGGATTTTTAACTAGCACAGTAAGCACTGAGCCCTTGTTCAGGAAGGCTAGATGTCGGATTCACTTGCCCAAGATCAGGAGGAAGTATATAATCCATTTCTCATTTTGTGGAAGGGTGTTAAAGGCAAGAAGATTGACTTCATTGCACCAGGTTCTATTCCACATGACTATGTCTTCTGTCCACAGAAAGACTGACTGAAAGTATCACACATAGCATGAACTCTAGCTCGTGATGACCCACGGGGACCTCCCAAAAATATTGCAGTCATAAACCAAAATATGGAGTCCTGACATGAACACATGATCTTCTTATGGCAAGGCAGAGAGCTTCACCACAGAGACTCCGTTATTTTGTTAAAAATCCACCCGTCCACCTCCATGATTTCAAGCGTGATGAAGATGGTCGTTGAATATAATCTTTCAATTAATTATTGTTGAGAAACTCTTGGTGTTTTATTACTGGTTACTGTTGTGTTTTACTTTTACAGGTCACCCAAAGAACTTTACGAGCATTTCGCAGCTAAAGAAATATTTCATTCTGGCCTACCTGCAACATGTCCAAAGAGAAAAAAGGTAACATTTCTTTTAGTATTTCTTCTTCTTCTTTTGTTCGCCTGAAATATGTTTATAACTGCAATGTTCTCTTGTATGAATCTAATAGTCATTTTTAGTTCACTCAGCGGCCCATACAGTTTATCTTCCACTGTTGTCTCTCTAGGCCAGAAGGTTCGCCTGGATATGTTGTAGTTTGGGCAATCCTGGAGTATGTGCTCTGCTGTCTGCAACGCCAAACCACATGTGCACATGGCTGAGTCACCAATCTTGAATTTTGTATACACGTGGTTGCGTAATCTATTGTCCTGTTTTGAGGTGCAGAAGAATTACCTGTTCTGGTCTGCCCATAACGTGGTAGTCGTCTTGAATAGGGTTTGGTGGCCTTCTGACTGATTTGATCATTCTTTTCTTTTGGTGGTATGTAATGGGCATATCAGGTCTGTCCATAACGTGGTAGTCGTCTTGAGTAGGGCGTTTGGTGGCCTTCTGACTGATTTGATCATTCTTTTCTTTTGGTGGTATGTAATGGGCACATCAGGTTGTTGTTCTTTTCCTCCTTCCTTAGCCAATCGATTAGCTCTGTCATTTCTGGAAACTCCACAGTGGGATGGTATCCATTGTATGATGACCGTATGCTGACTGCTAAGTTCAGAAAGTAGTGCCCTTAAAACTGGCAATTTCCCAGACAGGAGCACCTCTATTACAGATTTTGCATCTTTCAATATCACCACAGGTTGTGTACCATGGCTGGTATTTTGTAATTTCTCTGCGGCTATCTTGT
The DNA here is from genome assembly GCA_963921405.1 of Cepaea hortensis. Lineage (NCBI taxonomy): Eukaryota > Metazoa > Mollusca > Gastropoda > Stylommatophora > Helicidae > Cepaea > Cepaea hortensis. The sequence goes on from OY992878.1 coordinate 79,266,651, forward strand.
ATTTAGTATTTCAAACAGTGGACATTTATTTCTTGTGATGACTGTGAGACTCCAAGTTTCCTTATTTTCTAAGAGATTCAAGCTATGAGAAAAGCCAGTTCATCATACTCGCTCTGCCATTGGTCTCTGCCCCAGTTCAAATTTCATTGAGTTATTCAAACTCTCCAGTACATTTAGAGCCAAATCTTGGAAAAATAAGTTAACTGTAGCTCATTTCAATCCACATGTAAATTATTATCAACACAACTACTGTGAAGGTATTGTTCTAGTTTTAGTTAAAAATTCGGCAAATGAAATCAAAGCTGGCTATGAGTATTCTCATAATTAATATGATGACTACATACTGATGAAACAGTCATATCACAGTAGATATAGCTGAAAGTAAAAATGAAATATTAATTAGAATTCCATAACTGCATGAACTTATTTGCTTGCTACTTATAGCTGAATGCAGGGTATTGTGTCTGCTCGAAAAACTCTTTGCCTGAATGAAAATTCGAACCCATGACTACCAAATCGATTTTCATTGTTGAAAATGGTAAATTACTTGGCATGCATTGAGCTAAACAATATGAGCTTATGGTAGGGCAATATAAAAAAAATTTTTTTTTGGTAGGACAATCTTTATTAAATTAATATTTGTATATGTTTTATAAGCACATGCATATAACATTTGGCTATTAATTGTTCGTTTGAATCTTGCAATTTTAGTAAACTGACAAATGTATTTCTGTGCCAAACCATGTATTCTGCAGATGAAGATGTCAGGTTTTGCCAGTCAGGAATTTGATGACTATGTCAGTTGTGTGCTGCAGTCTGCACCTTGCTTACCATCTTCCAGTGAAACAGAGGACACTGATATGCACTGACAACAGTTTTATTGGATAATTCATTATTTCAGTTGAAACTTTTGGTGTATCTGCCAAATTTTGTGTGTGAGGATGGATAATTTACATGAAAGTGCCACAGTAAGACGGCATGGCTGAACATTGATAGGGATTTTGGTGACTGGATCTTGGAAGTAAGCTGTTTGACTGAGATGTTGACAATATATATGTGTGTATGTGCAGAGGGGAAAAGGTAGGTTTTGGATCATGGGGGAATAAAATGATTCTAAGTATTCCAACTTGTGTTAACTACCGACGTGTATGAAGTGTCCATCACTTGTTGACAACATGGCAATAAAATGTTTGATTGTACGTTTTCACTACATTTATAAGATTGTTTTGGGTTATGGAAGCAAATGTAATACGAGTGCAGTGTATCTCACACATCTTTATTGGTCTCTTGAACGTAATGTTTACAAAGTTACAAAATTAGCAAATTATAAGACTCAAAATTGTGCATGTAGAATTTGCATACAAATGAACCTACAAGACTTGATTAACAGCAACTTACAACAACAAAATAAGCAAAAAACATATGGTAACAACTGAAAATGAATCTGTTTATCTCACATGAATGTTTGAATGAATGAACAAACAAGCTACATATACAAAGCTAGGGCAATATTTTCTTGACATTCAGTGGGCAGCATTATGCCAATGAAACCTTGCAACCTAGATGATGTTCAGATACATATTTTTAATGAAGCTGAAAGTGTGACCTTGAGCCATAAAGCCATACAAGAAAAATAATTCTGCCTTAAAGGGATTTGAACCCAGGATGACAGCATAAACTCTGAAGAATGTAGTCAAGCAAATTAGCAGGAGCTTTTAGAGCAGTGTTTCCCAACGTGGGGCCCACGCCCCACAGGGGGGCAATTTGACTGTTAAGGGGGGCAATTCGAAAATGGAAGAAATCGGCTGAATATAACAAAACGGGGAGACTTGAGACTGAAGTTAACTAAATTGGAACCTGACATAAGATCTCTTTTCAGCAAGCATCAAGCGCAAGGATCTCACTAAATTTAAATAATACATAATTACTAATAATTAAAATAATATAGAAAAATCTTTCATTAAAATTATTTTGTACTTGAATTTCAGTTCTCCATTATATGTTTTGAAAATTTACTTACTGTGTTTGCTCAATAATTACCTAGTGATTTCTTCCTAAAACCTATCATTCAAGTTTCTTTCGTGAACATTTCAATTTTTGAATATTAAAAATAATGTATATGTTGAGGGGGGGGGGGGGGGGAATATGAATTTTAGAAAGGCTTAAGTGGGGCATGGTACAAAAAAGGTTGGGAAACACTGTTTTAGAGTATTACAAATTCTTCAGTAACTTAAGATGTTTGTAAATTTGTTTTTTAAAAAATCTGTTAAATAGAAAATGACCAAAGCACATAAGCTGTTACAAACTGAACTCTCTCTGGGCATTGATCTGGAGCAACTCTAATGTCAGTCAGTCCGTGTGTGCAGTGCTGAATCATGACCTGGTTACGTTAATATGCCTCTGCCACAGATGTGAAGTACAGGTACAGGTCTTGCACACCCTGCTTTTATGGCTAGGTGAGGGGAAAGAGGGCTCTGCAACATATTTCTCATGGAAAATGGTACTTTGGTACAGGGTTGAGAGAAAGCCTTTACACCAACTGTACTCCAATTAGATTAAACCTTGAAGGCCTAGGCAACCTGAACACCAATGCTTCCTTCAGACATAAAGCCTTTCAGGGGGGTCCACAACCAACCAACAACTAGGAACATATGTTTGGATTCAAGTGACTACATAACACATGCATAGTCAGAATATGTTAGACCCATACTTTTGGTGACCTAACATATGTGGGATGATAAGGTAAGTATTTGGTGTATGTGTACACATTCTTTTTAGGCAATGGGAAGCTAATACAGGCTGAGAACTTTAGTATTTACCAGAAAATAAGAAATACTAGTCTGCATGCCTTCAAGGGTAGGTTTAGAAAAGCGCAGGCTCATTAGCCACATGTACTGCAGGGAAAATTATCTACAATTTGACACAACAAATAACTGCTCAGCGCAAGTAGATATAAAAAAGAAGTATATCGGGGTGTGTGTGGTATCTTATCAAAGGAAAAGAAAATCTTCAAACAAGTTGCAGAAATGCTGAATGTCAGGGAACTAGAAACAAAGAAATTTCTCACCTACCTTGGGCATGAAATGACAGAAGTGAAAGACAGAATACAAATAACTTGATCATCATGAAGCTAGTCCTTGTGCAGAACATTGTGTTCATCACTGTCCACCAAAAAGATTCTTGGTCTCTTACCATTCCTTTTGATAATAGAGAAGTGTGTGTGCGCGTACACACACTGAATGTAAGATCAAGGACCGTTTCCTTGCTATAATAGGAAGACAACACCAAGAGATAGACAAACAGCTCCTGTTTCCTTGCTATAATAGGAAGACAACATGAAGAGATAGACAAACAGCTCCTGTTTCCTTGCTATAATAAGAAGAAGACATCCATAGATAGACAAACAGCTCCTATTTCCTTGCTATAATAAGAGGACAACATCCATAGATAGACAAACAACTCCTGTTTCCTTGCTACAATAGGAAGCCAACATCCAGAGATAGACAGACAGCAGTCTGCTAGAGAGTACTAGTAAAGCAAGAGGGTGCTGGTAAGATCCATTGCAGCCAACCTCCATTGTAGAGATGGTGATTGTAATCAATAAATCATTTTTTAAAAGGATTTATACACTCAATAGTTTAGATATCAAGAGCACCACTGTTTAATTATATCAAACTTTTTATTTTGTTTGGAGTCATTTTACAAGAAAAGTAAAGATATATATTAAAAAAAAATTTGGTCACTATTTGGGTATTGAACCCAGACCAGTTAGAAAGCAAGCACACAAACCACAAGGTCACTAAAGCTCCTCTATGGTCATCAGTGAAGTAACTAGAGCACCCTGTTTATACACCATGAGGTGTATTGGGCATACATTCCTAGCCCCATATTTTTTTTATTAACCAATCAGCATTCGAGGGGTGATTTGGTCAATATCACACCTGCCACCTTTGCCTCCCCAGACAGTTCTTGGTGCCTATTGTAGGCCAGGTCCACCTGGGAGCCTAGGTCAATTTTAACATCCGTCTCAATGCAAATTCAAATCCGCACGAACATGTGCAAATCAATGAAAAATATGAATTTGCGCGCATCATATTAACGTTCTCTTTTTAAATAAACCAAATTATGTTTATAAACTAAATGAAAAAAGGAAACAAAATATTTTAACAGCCAAAATTCCTGCAGACAGGATCTGTATATAAACACAAGAATATAGATGATGTAAAGAAACAACATGGTCAAAAAGTGACTGTAAGAATACTGTTTAGGCTTTGACTAGATGGCTGTCAGGATGCATGGAGGCAAACCGTCCAAGGGTCCAGATAGGGAATACATTTCTGTAGCTTGTGTAGCTAATGGCACATGACTTGTTGAACACTCCGCTGATGTTCTCCTGGTGAAGAAACAACAATGTGGTTAAATACTTGGGGTGGGTTACCATCAATGTGTGTAGAGAAACAATGCAACCTACAAGGGTTGCACTGAAATTGCGAAGAGGTTTTACACTTACAACTCACAGCTACATAAACATTTTAATCAGGAACAAGATGCTGACATTTAATACACAGAAAGGGGGGGGGGGGGGTCTTTTAATATGCTAAACAATACAACAAAAAATGACAAGTAAGAGTATGCCTAAATTAGAAATCAAACCAGAATGGAAAGAATCATGGATAACATCAATTTTTTAAGAAAGAAGAGATTACTCCCCTAATTATCTTATAAATTCAGAAAGATTATGCTTATTACAAACTCCACTGAAACGCTTATTACAAACTCCACTGAAGAGGACAAGTAACAATCTTTAAACTCTTTAGATGTAACCAAAGATGTCTTCACCTAATGGCAGAACTTTGAGCTGGATTTTCTTTATGGCATTTGTAATGCATGAGGCAAATACATTTATGAGCTCCACATTGGCAATTTTGTCATACCGTTATATTCCTTTTAGATTGCATAGGCAACAATTATTGAATGTTTTCAAGTGAGGATTCACCAAGAGAGATAGAATATCATTTGCTTGATTTATCTTCATTATCTGTGTCATTTCTCTATAAACCTGGTTTTTATGACCTTCCATCTAGTGTTGTTATTTTATCCTGCAACTGATTTTGTGTATGAGAAAGGAGGACTATGTTGTCAGCAAAGTTCAGATCATTGAGATGCTTTGTCAAAGGAGTCAACTGAACTTCATTTCAGGCAATAGTTGTTTTCTTCATGATCCAGTATGACTAGCAGGTGTGACAAGGGGTATCTCTGCCTCACACCTGTTCTTATCGTGAATGTCTCTGTTTGTTGCCTGTGTGGACTGTCTGTCACATCACTATATGATGCCTCTACCAAGTTAATGATTTTCTATGGTATTCTTCTTCTTCTTTTCGTTCATCCGGAGTGTTTTTTCAGATGTGATTGCGGTGTGTCTGTTATGCGCCCTTGGGCCGAAACCCGTAGGCCAACACATCGACTTTAGCGTGCATTTTTGACCAGGTAGCATTCCTGGGAGACTCACTTTTGTGGCGCCATCTGCAACCATGCTGGCCAAGGTGGAACGGTCGAAGACAACGGTCATCCCTCAAAGGAAGGCAGGGACAGTCCATAGCATTTTCCGCCATCCAAGGTTGCTTCCATAGTTGCAGGGCCGACACATAACGCCCTGGATCTGGGCTCACCGAGGGAGATCGTCACGTCCCGCTCATGGCTACTTTAAATCCTCACTTCAATATATTGGTCATTTCGTTTCCCCGGGTCATTCCCGCACAAACCAGACAGGTTTGCAGACGGCATCCACTCAGCGAGTTTTCGGACATGTGCTTGTCGTTGCGCCCATCAGAGCTTTTCCAGGCTCAACAGACATTCGGAAAACTACCCAGTCAGAGCTGTTCCGAACAAGAGCGGCATTCGGAAACTAGGTAGTCAGAGCTGTTCCTAGCACGAGAGACATTCGGACGAGACATTTCACTCGGACGTAATTGCGTAGTGTCAATTTTTAGTTTGCCACCCGTAGGACGACACTTCCGACTTCCAGCGGGCATTTTTTAATGAGGTTAGCCATCCTCTGGTTTCGAGGCACGTTGGACTGTTGTGATGTCGCTAACATCTCAGCTGGTCAAGATAGAACGACGAACGACATCGTGGTCGGCCCTCAAGGGAAGGCAGGGGCAGACCATGAGCATTCCCTCGCTATCCAAGGAGGCTTCCATAATTGCAGAGCTGGCACATATTGCTCTGTGACTGGGCTCACCCGAGGAGTTGCCACGTCCTGCTCATGGCTGCTTTAGTTCCTCACTTCCATGTGTTGGGCAACTCGTTTGCCACTGATCGCTCAAGCACACACCAGGGACGGTCAGACTGCAAGCGACACCCACGCTTTTGACTTCGGACCACGCAATAGGTTCGCTCGCCGTGCGTTCCATTTTGCGGCATTGAGACGTTCTTCCACTTTTGTCTACACTCTCTATGAGTAGATACAGTTTTCGCAGCCACTTTCTTCGACTGGGGCACTTTTTGACTTTTTGTACTCGCTCACGAGGTAGGCTACTTGTGCTGCCGGATCAGCACCTTACCTTCATGCAGCGGTGAACGAGAAACGGCCTGGCCTCTCATCCGGGAATCTCTCATATCCCCCAGCTGAGAGCCTTCGAACTTCTATCAGACCTGAGCATGTAGCTTGCTCAGTATCACGCCTTTATTTTTCGAGAGGTGGCTATCGGCCCATCTCGTAACACCAAAATCACAATATACAAAACACTGATCAGACCAGTTGTGCTGTATGGCTCTGAAACCTGGAGTACAACGAAAGGAGACGAAGCCTTGTTACAAACCTTTGAGAACAAAATTTTAAGACGCATCTTTGGACCCATTAGGGATACACAAAGTGGAGAGTGGAAAAGAAGAAGTAACAAAGACATTTATGATTTGTTTAACTCCCCGCTAATCACTGGTATCATGAAGGCTAATAGACTACAATGGCTGGGGCATATAGAAAGAATGGAAGATAATAGGGAAACAAAACTCGCTTACACTCAGGAAATAAATGACCGTAGACCCCGAGGTAGACCAAGAAGGCGGTGGAGAGATAATACATGTACAGACCTACAAGCACTTGGAATCAACGACTGGCAAGAGAAGGTCCACCAGAGAGACGAATGGAGACGGATTGTATTTGCAGCAAAGAACCTCAATGGCTCGGAACGCTGAAGAAGAAGAAGAAGGCTATCGGCCCGGCTCTCAGGTCCGAGGGTTTGTGGCTTAGAGGCGTTTAGCCACAGCCCTCGACAGGGAGCCTTTAGTGTTTTGTCCGGACCAAGAACTTCTGCCTTCGTGCGCCTGATTTAAATTTTGGACTGCTATCCTCAGTCTCACCTGCAGAGCAGCAGGTTGTGTCTCTCTTAGTCTGGTCCCTATCCCATATGCTGTCCGATATGTAGTTTTTCACCCATCGGCAAGCACATGGGGTCGATGGGACACGCAAGCTCCCCCACCACGGCAAGGTGGAGACACATCGGGGGAGCTATGGTATTCCATAATGTCTCATCAATTTCCAAAGAGATTCCGCTAACTATGCAATCACAGGCCTCTTTGTGGTCCACAAATCTCATTCTCTTCAGAATGATCCTGCTTAATATCGACTCAGGAACTGACAGTAACATTATTCATACCAGATATAACAACAAATAAATGTATGCACGCACCACTTATACATATTCATGTAAGCTGTTTGCACATCAGTGAAATTGTGAATCAAAAATACTGACAAGTTTAAATTTGTAAACAACAATAAAAAAACCTGACTAATTTGACCTACCTGAGGCCAGTCTCCATTAGGCAACTGTCTTGACATAATAACCTGTATGCCTCTCTCAATGACTTCTAAATCTGGGTAACTATTAGTAATAGAAACAATGTAAAGAGACATCAGACAATGAAAGCTAAGACATACACTGCATATGAGTGAGTAACGGACACTAAATACATCATCGTAATCAAGTACTTGTCGACTGATGTGTGACATGCGTCTCCAAATGTCATGATCTCCAACAGACTATGTCAGCGTGTGTGTTTACATTTGTCCACTCCATGAAAGGCTTTCAAGAATCTCCACTCTACCTTCCTCTATCTCTGTTTTCATAAATCTTTCCAGTTCTTAGTTAGTCGCGGTTCCAACTTCACAGCTCGTTCCTGTGCCAGTGAATATCACACAAAATGCTCCTCACTGCCCAATGTGAAAAGTGGACAAGACAGCTCGGCAAGCCAACAGGTACACTGTGCATAATGCCGCCACTAGAACACTCACACAAAAGTCCTCCACGAAAAATACAGTTCATCGTCGATTGTATCGGCAGTCACCATAAAGACTTCATTGAACCGGGTTTTATATGGATCGGTCTCTTTCTGCCGGGTGACCCGCCGAAAGCGCCACAGAAAGCATGAACTCCGTAGTTCCAGAGATGACTCCCATGAGTATCCTTAAAAATGCACCCGTGAACTGAAAAGGCAAACCAGTCAATTCAGCAACAGCCGGCTGCCATCGTTCTGAACATGCAGTTCACGCTACAAACAACCGCGGACAGATGTAAAAGCATTCCACACGAAATTCACAGCTCACACCACGCATTCACAAAGTACCAGGGTGACGGAACCATATGTTCTTACAACATACCAGTTCTTTTCTATTTTTAAAATGTGGCCGAAAAATGAGTGCTGTTTCTTTTATATTACTCATGTAAACATTGATATTATTTTATATTTATATTATAACTTATGTAAACATTTAGATTCCTCATTTTGGCTGTCCAAGGTATTGTTTATTGCATTCTTCTGTGAAACCTCCTGTCTGTAGTTTCAATGGTTTTATGTTTTGCCTGTTTACAAATTCTACTGGCTTCATAGCCATACCATATGTTAAAACTGGTTCTATGTAACATGTAAGAATTCAATATCTGACAGGGACTTACTGAATAAAATTTTCTTCAACAATAAATACAAATTAGAAAAAAACCAAAATAGAAGTAGCAGAAGGCTACTTTAGAGAATGTTAAGAATTGTACGGACGATACAGGACCAATTATGAAATGATACTTTAGTAAGCACACTCACAAAGGCAGATAACAACCCACATCAGGACATAACATTTTTAGATCACAAGAGATGTTGAGAACATTGTTATCAATGGGAATACTGAAGAAGTTAGACATGCTGAATGGATTGCTAGAGTAACATGGAAGGTGATAATAAGTGGGACTTATTTAACAACACAGGAAACACATGATTGTGGCAGTGCTTGCACTATATGACAAGACATATGATATAGAGAAACACAGTTCAACATTTCATGACACTATATTGTGTGACATATTGTGTGTATGATAGAAACACATAAGGGGGTTGCGTGGTCTCGAGGTATGGTTTCTGCCTTGAGTGCTGCCGGTGATGACCGGGATTTTTTCTCATGGACTTCTATTAATAAAATTTCCCCTGGTTTCTGGGTAGTGAGATCGGACGCCCGTGTGTATTGTTGCGCACATAAAAAATCCCTTGGCAGTTGGAAATCGAAAAAGAGTAGCCTAACGGCGCTGCCCGGGCAAAATTTCGAGTTAAAAATCTACCCAAAGTATTTCAGGATCCTCGCTGGTGCTACGGAGTTCGTGCACTGAGCTGAGTTTCTCCAGACTCAGTCAGGTTTGAGTTGGGAGGAGAACGAAGCACTTATAGGTAGCACATGTGTGCCGTGATGTTGATGCATCGACAAAATCTAAAACTAAATGACACACTATATAGAGAAACCTAGCTAACATTTTATGGCACATGTCATATGGTATAGAGAAACATAGCTAACATCTTAGGATGGCACATGACATACTGATACAGGAAAAAAGTTAACATTTTACGACAAATGATATAATATATAGAAGCATAGTTGAAAATGTCATGGCACCTGACATATGATATATAGAGAAACATAGTTCAACATTTCATGACACATGCCATACTGATATAAGCAGTTAACATTTTATGGCACCTGACATATGGTATATGGAAACAGTCCAACATTTCATTTCATGGGATGTTTATACTTTTCATCTTCCCAGTACACTACCTCTGCCTACTATGTTACTTTTTCCCCGACATGCATTAATATTAAGACAAGTACAAAAATCTGCTTACTGAAAAGTTGGATGTGTCCTGTTATTCTGCATGGATGCGAATGTTGGACAATGAGCAATGAAATGGTCGGGAAACTGGACTTTTGGAGAAGAAATGTTGAGAAAATCACGGAGAGAGAGAAGAAAACACACTGAAGTATTGACAGCTGCAGGCAATGCTAGATCACCAATCAAAATCATGAGGAAAAAACACAATTTATTGAACATATCGAGAGAAGACGTACAATAGGTGAATCAGGGCTATGTAGAAATACACTAGACAAGAGAGGCAGAGAAGGACAGAAAGATGTATGTGGAAAGCTGAAACAGCTGGGCAACACATACAAATTACAGGCAACATCAACCTCATGAAACTAGATGGCAGAGAGGAGTGCACAGTCATAACTGCCAGTTAAGTATGGCACCCAAAGAAGAAGAAGATGCCTGTAAAAATTTGACTAAAAGAGAAACATAAAATATACATTTCATCATCATGTGCCATGCCAATTGGTGTGGGTGGTCGCAGGCTTGGTTTGCTATCTCAAATAAGCACCGGTCTTGATTATTCCATGTGGCCAAGCCAACCAGGTCAAATATGCAATAACATGATATAAAATTATTATACTTAAGAGTTAAACATACATATGACAACCATCATCATCAAGTGTCTTGCTGAATGGCCAGGAGATCATACTTGTCCACATTTTGCGATTTCCAACAGAATGTTTCAACTCATGTGCTAACACTGTCCCATGTCAGGATACAAGACTGTCAAGAATTTTCCTGCCTTGTCCTCCTCTGTTTCTCTTTCCACAAAACTTTCCAGTGCTCACAATATGTTCAGGTTTTTGTCTTCTCATAGCCATACACAAACCGACAGAAGACAAGGGAAAACCACCATTGTATTTTCCCCCTTGTTAATCATGTTTTAAAATACACGAGAACAAGCAGCTAAAAGCAGACATAGCACTGACTAATGGACACAAACATACTTACTTCACAGCCAACAGTCCTAGCACCACCCAGCATGTGTTGACCACCTGTGACGTCTCACTGTTGACATATTCCCTGATCTCACAAGACTCAAAATTCTCTCCCCAGCCTCCATCATCCATCTGTTTACTCAGAAGAAATTCACATCCTCTTTTAACCTCGGCAGGCACTTCCTTCCCACTGGCGTATGTGTAGCCCATGCAGCTGTAGGCTTCCAGGGCAAACCAAGCCCCATACGTGAAACAGACCCCCCAGCTGCCTTCCCATGATCCATCTGGTCGTTGTTTGTCACTAATGTACTGGAGACCCTCCTGGAGAGCAACTTTTATCTCCTGCTTTCGGTACTCTGGGTAACTTTTGGTGAATGTCGCCAGGCACTGCATGCTGGCGGATGTACATTCTACATATGTGTAGTCAATCATGATGTCTCCTGAAACATTCCACATTGTGAGAATTAACATGCATCTAAACATATCATATAAATTGTTAATTACTGCTGTAAGAATATAAATGTTTAAAGAAGATGGTCACCCATCTCATGAAATAGTAAAACAATAATATCAATAATAAAAGCACTTCTGACCAATAATATTGTGTAAAGAAAAGGTAAGTCTCTCAAAGATTTGTTTTAAGTTAAGACAAGTCTTGGAACATGGAATAATAAAACTTATAAGCACTGTTAAAGTTATTTGCATATCCTTTACAGGACATAGCAGTCAATCTCAGCATTTTTTGGCTGTTTGTGATTTCTTGGCAAGTTTACGTTCAGTATTTTGCCATTGCTTTCTGAACAACCGGAACTTATACCATTGTATGAAATACCAGGTGGTCTGATTCCAAATCTCCCGCAGCTGTGTATCGAGTGCGGTATGCAGGATAACAAATTGCGCTTGTAAGCCCTTTCCAAAAGAACTGTAGATGAGTAAATACCACTAAAAAAAAGGCATGATTAAAATCTTTCAGTGTAAACGTGGTCAAGAAATCAGTTTAACTGCCAACCTGTTCAAGAAACCAGTTTAACTGCCATTTTATGTGTGGAATTATTTTATACATGAAATCAATTTTTGCTAAATAATGACTGTAATGTTACTGGACAAAGCACACTGATCTTACCAAACACCTCAGAAGCATTGAGAATTTCCAACAACATTCCGCCTCTTTTGTCCTCGTATGTTGCCCAACCATTGTCATCACACTGCATGTCTAGCAGCTGCAAGTCAAATGTACAACTGGCTAGAATGTGCCTGGCTGACAGATCTATTCATACTTGCCTTATAGCAGCTAACTATTAAAGCATAAATGACAATTAAACAGTACTCATATTATATTAACATTCTGATACATAACCTAAACTAATAACTGTACATTATGGGGATCGTACTTGCCAGATTGATCTTTTGACCTAAACTAATAACTGTACATTATGGGGATCGTACTTGCCAGATTGATCTTTTGACCTAAACTAATAACTGTACATTATGGGGATCGTACTTGCCAGATTGATCTTTTGACCTAAACTATCAGGAGGTAGACATTTATTAAATACTAGCTGACCCAGCCTGGCTTCGCTCAGGCCCTGGCGGGGATCTATCTATCTATCTATCTATCTATCTGTCTGCTTGTCTGTCTGTCTGACCCGGCCCGGCTTCGCCCAGCTCCTGGTGGGGAGCATCTCATTTAATTCATATAAGTAGTCATATAAGCTCCCGTTCCCGACTATCTGTCTGTCTGACCCAGCCCGGCTTCACCCAGTCCCTAGTGGGGAGCATCTCATTTAATTCATATAAGTAGTCATATAAGCTCCCGTTCCCGACTATCTATCTATCTATCTGTCTGTCTGACCCGGCCCGGCTTTGCCCAGCCCCTGATGGGGAGCATCTCATTTAATTCATATAAGTTCCCATTCCCGACTGTCTGTCTGTCTGATGACCTGGCCCAGCTGTCTGTCTGTCTATCTATCTATCTGCCCGTCCGTCCGTCTCTCCCACCCTCTCTATCTATCGGGTCAGATCTATCTATCTATAGCCAGGGGACTTAACCTAAGATATAGCAATGCTACTAAAAGTTATGTCCCTTTATATATTTTTTCTGATGTTAAGTCATGTAATTTAAATAAGAAAACATGTAGAAAATTTCATCTCAATCGGATGGACCGTTCGCGAACGCATAAAGAACGGATGGACATACATACATACACACATTGTGTTTTATAGATATAGATGTATGTGAAAATTAGCTTAAGTAGCAAAAACCAAAATATGTTTCTTCAACATGCTCTGGGAAAATTAATTATAGTGTGTTCACATTTGTTCGCCTCCATATAAAAATCCATATCTCAGTAACCAACTGAGGGAAAATTATGAGATTTAGCATGTAACCTTATCATCATGTCCACCCAACAAAAAAATTTTTGTTCTGGAGATTGTACAGCAGATTTCAATGTTTGTTTATATGCGGTATATAATTTACGAGTCAGAGATTAAGTTCATAATTTTAAATGTATTATCCTGTCAGCCAGACAATCAGGGTTCAACGTTGAATATTTTGCGTGTTTCATGGGATTGGCCTTTTGCCAAGAACCCCGTGCAGTTTAAATTGGCAGTCTTCAGAGGTGTCGCCGAAATGTGGGTTATTTCATGAAACCTGATTATTTTTTTTCTTAAATCTTACCACTTATCGCTAACATTGAAATGTGCGAATATTTTTCAGTGGGATTGAATGTGAAATTGTGTACACTTCAAAGTATGAAGTTGTAGTGTACACATATTTTTGTCAAGAAGTTGATCGCAGGAAACTGTTTTATACTATTACAAATTCCGAAAAAGAACAGTGCATGCATTGGGTTTGAGTAAGCGGTCATTTCGTTGATGGGTGCAAGAATCTGGAATTAAACCACCAAGCAATAACCAAACGGTAGGTAGAAAGGTTATTGTAGACAGCTTTGACAAGGATTTCATAATGCGAGCTATTATAAAAATGCTTTAAAAAGTCGCTTAAAAGTCGACAGGGTCGACTTCATTGCACCGGGTTTTTATCCCATATGGCTCGGTCTTTTTCCGCAGCGCGGAAAGCATCGCACAAAGCAAGAACTCCGCAGCTCTAGCGACGACCCACAGAAGTCTCCGAAAAATTTAACTCGTGAACCGAAGGATGCGACCTGGAATATTTTGGAGCGCAAGTCAAAAGGCTTGACCACTTTGCCACGGAGACTCCTAAAATTATAAAACTTTTTGGATTTTATATCCAGGATTATCCAGCATTATAAAAATGCTGGATGCCAAAGAAACAGCGACCGTAAGAAAACTTAGAGTTTGGTTGAGAAAGAACAATAACATAGAGCTATCCAAAACAACTTTGTGGAAAATTATAAGAACATTATCTTCACTTTTAGAAAGTACAAGGGAGGTAGAAATATTCTTTGCGAGCAGCCGCATTTAGGAGCCATGAGAAGCAGATACCTACGTGAAATAAGGGAAATGCGCAAAGAAAATTATGGCATAGTGAATTTGGATGAAATGTGGATCAATGTGCACCACACAAGTGATAAGGAATGGCAATCCGTGGATGGACAGATAAAGCGATATGTGCCCAGTAGTATAGGACAGCTTTTGGTCATGGCCCATGCTGGTAATAATACGCATAATGGCTTACAACAGAATGCTGGGCTTGTGTTCGTATCAAAGCATACAGACAATAGGGATTATCATAATAAGATGAATGGTAATGCATTTAAAGATTGGCTCGAGAATACAGTACTTCCATCCCTTGATAGACCGTCTTGTCTAATCATGGACAATGCATCATATCACAATGTTGTTGCCCAAGAAGACAAAATACCTACGGCATCGAGCACAAAGGAAGCAATAAAGATATGGCTCCGAAGGGAAAATATACCATTTCCAGAAACATATTTCAAGCTACAGTTGTTGTCCCTTGTAAAACAGACGCAAAAAAGCAAGAAATTTCAAATGGACAAGTTGATAGAAGAGCATGGCCATAGGTGCTTGAGACTTCCGCCGTATCATTCTTATTTAAAGCCTATAGAACTTGTGTGGGCTCAAATTAAAGGACAGGTGGCAGTTGCCAATACTGCATTCAAATTGTTTGACGTCAAGATACTAACCCAGTCCGGGCTAGTAAATATTGATAAAAGTTACTGCAAAAAATGTGAGGACCATGTGTTGAAAGAGGAAGACGACTATTGGAGAAAGGATGGATTGAATTTTATGCAACCGAGAGCAATCATCAACCTACTGGAATCGTCTGACACAGATTAAGGTCTGAACAGATCGCAGACCTTAATCTGTGTGCACGCTTACTGGGATATTTCGCTCCAACTATTCAGACGAATTGCAGACCCTAAACATTACAGCATCAGCATAATGTCAATGGCAACAGTTTGTATTCCACAGTAATGAATTTTCAATTCCGCAAGCCCTCAGCGTTGACAAACAACTGTATTGAAAAAAAACAAACACACACTAAACGCATTGAATACCAACAGAAGAGTATTATTGCGGTGGAAACTGACATAATGTGGCATAACAAGAAACGTGAGAGCAAACACGTTGTCTAATTATGGGACAACACACGTGCATACGAATCAACCTATAAACTACAATGAAAAGAGGACCAACATCTTGGTCATTAAGAAGAAAGCCCACTACAGAGACACTGACAACTATGTTCATAGTGCAAAACAGGTAATCATGTTCCGTCTCTGAACGGTAAACAGCAGAGTAGACAATCGTGTGAACAAACTACACAGACACCTGAACAGATCCTTTAAAATGGACACATGATGACTAAATTGCGGTATCATTTCTGGTCACTCCATACGCACATTAACGCACAGCTATTTGGAAGCTTTTACGAACTCAATATAAAAAGCTAATATGAATACTTGTGTACACATTATTAACCAGCAGGTGAAGAAACAAGAAGGAAATGAAAAATAAGATGAGAAATATATTCCTTCTACTTTCCTGTCAATTTACACATTATTTACCCCATACCTCTGTAAATTCTCTGTCTTTACTAATATTACACATTGCACCCCTCTCGGGATTCTCCGTGGTGAAGTGGTCAAGCCATCTGACTCAGGCTCCGAAGGTTTTATGTTCGATTCCGGGCCGCGTCCTTCATTTCACGAGTGCATTTTTCGGAGACTCCCGAGGGTCGTCGCTGGAGCTACGGAGTTCGTGCTTTGTGCGGCGCTTTCCACGCTGCAGAAAGAGACTGAGCCATATGGGATAAAAACCCGGTGCAATGCAGTCAACCCTGTTGACTTGTAAGCTACTTCTTTTACTGCACCCACTCCCATACGAATCCGAATAAGCCTTGTGTCGTCATCTGAATTGGCGGGGCATTCATTACTGTAAAAACAAGCTTGATAGCGAGAAATCACTAGTTTTTCACCAAAACATCAAAGAAATGTTGCCGCCTTCGATGATTTAAGTTGCTTTTGGACCTATCAAAGACATATTTCTTGGGTGGGGGTAAATATAAGACGGCAGGAAAAATTTCATAACGATGCAACAGACACTTTTCAAAATAATTGATCGTGAATGAAGGCATTCATTTCTGGACATACTATAGGAGACCTCCCCTAAGCTACAGTGACTTATTGAGATGTGTAGTCTTGAAGATAAGCTTTTTCAGTATCTCAAATCTACCCATGGTGCAATCAAATTTAGAGACAAACTGTCACCCTAGTAAGACTAAGGGTGTTAATCTGATGAAGGTAACATCATAAATCACAAATCTAGAGACTCAAACTGTAAGAAGTCGTTAATCTACAATCTATTCCTGAATGACTCCCTCTGGACATTGGGTTAGAGTCAGTTGACAGCGAAATATCTAAAACCTGCGGAGGAGATGACCAGCCCAGGCCTAACTCCAGCCTGTCTGTATGAGTTGTGGTGAATCATGACCTGGTTATAACGCCAGACGCCTCTCTGCAGAAATGAAGTATTAGGACTTGCACTCCTAGCTGGGTCCGAGCTTAGAGAGAAAGAGAGCTCTGCAACAGCTGTGGAGATGCTACTATGGAACACAGTCTCTACACCAAGCTCACTTTGACAGAGGCAAGGCTATAGAGGTAACACTCAAGTCTTCCAGAAAATTCATCAGCGAACATCCATCCAACCAAATTAAGTAATTCCCAAAAGACATCGGCAAAGCATTTAATTTGATACAGATGTTCTCTTTCATAGTGACTTATCAGAACTGAACTAGGTGCTACAGGTGTGGGGAATATACATGACAGGCAGCCATATTTATGTGTGTATTTCACAGAATGAGGTCAAAGATGCAGCAAAAGAGGAGAGGGTAGTCCGGGATTAATAGCTTGACTGCTTGTACCAGGTCTAATGAACAAGAGTTTATCAAAAGCTTAGTCCACCTCCAAGTGTTGGTCCTGGAAACAGGCTACATCATGCAGTCTGGCTGACATAGTAGAATCAAAGAGGGAAGGCAACACTATCATTCTTAGAACAAACGTGGAAAAAGAAGAGAATGAGAAATCTCAACAGGAACTGAATGATGATGTATTAAAAACACAGCAAACATTGTATACAATGGCACAGGCTGATTTTAAAGCACGTGTAATTCTAAATAACCTAGATGAATATAATAAAAACAAAGCCTTTGTGTAAATATATCTCACCTACTAAATTAGTGCTGTGCAGTATGTTTAAAGCCTGCTCCGTGGTGAAAAGGTTAGGGACAGTTTGTTATTCCACATACCATGCTCGAAACACAGCTGTGGGCGATTTGGCAGCAGTCTGCCTTGCGTTGGTTTTTTTATAAAGTGGCATGAGTGTCGGTTGTTCAGAAAGCAATGGCAAACTACTGAAGTTCTTCTTGCCAAGAGATCACACACAGCCAAAAAATGCTGGGGTCGAAAGTTATGTCCTGTTAAGGATATGCATCTAAATTTTAATATGTTTAAAATGCTGACTAAAACATTAATGACAGGTAGACTTGAAATACAAGTAAATGTTCACAGAACCGTGAGGCTAAAGATAAAACAAAATAATAAACTTACAACGTCAATGCCCCGAAACAATCTGTCCTTGTGTATAGGTTTGCTGATATCGCATTTTTCATGAAGTTTCAGCACAGCTTTAATTCCCTCGGCTGTACAATCAGCCACAATCCAACCACAATCTCTGGTGCTAAATGGAAATGCCCCCTAAATAAAACAAAACATGTTATGTTATGCTATATTATGCTATGTCAAATGGCGTCACTCCATTCTGGGCATTTCCATGCGTGCTCCATCCTCCAATGCAGCAGCCACCCCAAAGTAGTCCATAAAGAGTTGGTTATGGCATCTGCTTTGCTCCTCAAAGGCTGCAATGACGTGCCTGACCAGCTGTCTGCTGTCTATCCATTCAGAGCAGAGGCTGCCGGTTGCATACATATACAAAGGTAAAGATAGTCCTATGGCGGATACTTACATTGGAGTGTGTGAAGTGTTTGCTCCTAACATATTCTAGGTCAGAAACAGAACAAGTGAATGAAATGGTTAGGACATTTAGCTAGAATGGATCAAGATCAACCAGTGGCTAGAGCCTTCTACATGAGAACATCGAGATACAAGGAATGAGGATGGTCCTGGAAGAGTTGGCTAGATGGAGTGAGAGAAACATTGAAGAAATCAAATATTACATTAGCACAAGCAAAAAACTAAAAAATACATCTACTTCCTCTCTGCGATGCTACATGACAAAAGCAGTACAGCAAAAGAAACAGAAAAAATGTGAAAGGTAATCTTTCAAGGGTAACAGGACTTCACAAATACTATGTAATTATATTATGTTCACAAGAACTATGTGATTATATTATGTTCACAAATACTATGTGATTATATTATGTTCATAAATACTATATAATTATATTATGAGGTAGAATGATCAACTCCATTCCTCATGTTTTTACTTTCCAGAGAATGTTCTGGTACCCATTTGCGAGGCCTTGTTGACCCCGACATTGAGTTACATCCACCTCTAAATCAAGAAGTGCTTGGTTCAAATCCAACTGAGGATATAGTTGATACCAATTTTTTCTAGAATAATCCAATAATATCTTCTTTTTTATCTCCTTCTCTGGGTAGTGTATTGGATGCCTCTACCCTTCACAGAGACGAGCAAACAATTCAAGGCAGGTTATATGGATGTGCATGTTGTACATTATATATTTAAATAAAAGCCCCTGGGCAGTTGAAAATCATGAAGAGCAGGCCTTAACTGCCAGGCCCTGACAAAATTTCAACACAATATTTACAAACGAAGAGAACATTTGCAGCACGTGTTGACTGTCTGGAGAAGGTTGGCCTCTGATAAGTTTTGAAATAACAAGCCACATACCACAACCTCAAGAAGACAGAAAAAATGCTTGTGGAAAAACATGATCGTTTTGCACTGCCAGGCATTGCACATAATGATGTACATGTATTATAACAAATATAAAAGCTTCTGAAGCATACAAATATACAACATTTAGCTCATTTATAATCACACTGACCTCATTCATTTGTCTGTAGTACTTCTGGTAGTTAGGTGGATTTTCTGGAATCTGTGATAGGCGTAAGAACTCATAGGCAGCTGTTAGACTGGGAAGAAACTCATCTCTCTTATAAGCTCCTGCCTGAAATTTTGCAGGTAAATATTTTGGTTAAAACTTATGAGCAAAACACTAGCTGTCATTAATAAAACGCAATTAGAAAGACGACATTGCTTTGATGTATTTTTTGGGGTATGATTTAATGTCTTTTTTATTTTAATTTTAGTCTTTTAAGATATCACTGAGTTTTTCAACAACTACTTTGGGTCTTTGACATTCTTGTTAGGTTCTTCCTCTGTCTTGTAATTCTGATATGTAATTCACCATGTCATGTTTTGCTTTTTTCATCACCTGGGGCCAGGCTTCAGCTCTCAAAACACCAAAGAAGAGAGGACACACTTGTTGAAATTATTTTGGTGATTTGGGGCCATTTTGAAATGGTCAATTTGAGCAGCTTTCATCTTGTGGCTTGTCTACCTTGAGCAATAAGCAGCCGTAAGAGTAGCTGGTGAAACATCAAACTGGTTCAAGGTACAAAGAAAATTTAATAAGAAACATCAAAATGAAACTTGTGACAATTCTGAGCCATTCCTAATTGGTGGAAATCCTATTTCAATACTGAGATACCTACACTCTCAAACAGTGCCAAGGGATTAGAATGGATAATCTTGTCAGTCAAAAGACATGGTGAAGATCTAAATCTTTTTCTGAACATAAACAAATAAAATATTGCCCTGACGCAAAACTACATGTCAATCAAAAATTACAATCAACAATGAAGAAATTGAAACTGTCACAAACATGCATGCTAGCTTTTGCCAGTCTGTTGACTATAAAACAGTTTGCATAAATCCACTGCAGGGTCACTTTATTGAGGACAGACAACTGACTCAGATATTCTGTGGCTGTTCCTTGAATGTCTTCTGGTTTATTTGAAATAGTTTAGGGAATTAAAAATGAACTCGTTTGAAATGCTAAAAATGTAATGCATACAAGGACACATAACATCATGTGATGGAGTAAACAGGTTCCTTCCTCAACCTCGATGCCTTTTCCTTCATCACCTCAGAAAGTAATCAGATTATTTCATGACTGGGAGTAGAAGCAATGCCTTCAACTGGTTCTTAGTTGATTATTGTGGCCGTGAATTCAACCTCTCAAATACTTACACGGCAAATGATGTAATGGTTAGGATATTACGTTGACAAAGGCCTGAACATGGTTGGATGGAGGTTCGATGTCAGCTTTTGACATTTACTATGGGAGGAAAACACTGGCCACAGATTCCTCCGTGCACCCAGACCTGCAAAATGTGATGGTCCCACTTCACATACCACACCCACAGCAGGTTCCAGCTACTGGGCTTTAAAAAAACAATGTTTACACAGGTCTCCAAGTAAATTAGTCACTTTAGTACAGTCTCGAAAACACTACAGCTAAAGTAATAGGAATTTTACAAATAACTTGTTTACAGTAGTGCAAACCAGACATTCTGTGTGCCATTTCACAATATAGTCTCTTCCCCCCCCCCCCCCCCCCCCACACACACACACACACACACACACACTGCCTGGCAGCACACTTGGTTCACCCGTCCACTAGCTTGTTGATGCTTTCCAGGAACAAGTGTTTAGATGTGGCCTTAAACCAATATTGCACCGCCTCCATGACCTTCTTGTCTGCAAACCTCTTGTCAGATTCTCACCCATAAGTTGCAACACGTCATCTGTACCAACGCCAGACAATTGCAGCCATACTCAACTCTGAGCAGTGTTAAACACGCTAGCTACAACGCGGCATCTTCGACGGCGCCTGAGAAGTCCAGCCAGGCTCAAGTCTGAGCGACGCTAAGCTGTTGTTGGTCAGTCAGGAGACAACGTGAAATGTGTGTAGCACACAAGGGGACTCACCCCGACTGACGCGAATGCTGAATGGCTGGTCAGACAGGTCTTGGGAGAGCGTAGAGGACAGACGTTTGAATGCGGTGTGCTTTGAATTATATGTTTGAGCGTGATTCGAGAGCTAGCCTGTAAGAGTGTAAGTGTATTGCTGTATTGATTGATTGCATGTATTGATTGTAATGATGAATTGTGATTGCGCGAGATATGCATTAATTGTGAAACGCGAGATGCGCAAATAAAGTGTTTGCATTGTGTCACATTGAGTTATTAAGTGACAATATTTGTTATCTCACTTGTCAGCCAACGAGCCAGAGTCTTGCTACTGCAAGATCCTGACACCTCTGACCCCACAAATGTTCTTTGAAGGGTCCAAACAAGTGAAAGTCTGATGGTGCCAAATCTGGACTGTATGTTGGAAGTTTCAAGACCTCAAATCTTTCAGAGCACATTTGTTGCTGTGATCACTTTGAACTCCATACATGTGACATCACTTCTAATGCACTGGACTGATTGTTGCACATGTATTAGCTTCCCTATTACCAGTGTTCCTTGCCATCAGGCATCTCTGAGGTACTTGTAATTTACGTGTAGAGCAAGAAGCCAACATTTCAATACAACTGACCGATGTAGGGGTTGAAGCCACCAAATCACCCAGGAAGCTTAATCCGGTCAACAAATGCCAGCAGAAGTCGGATGTGTTGGCCTAAAGGCGCAATATCGCAGCTCTGCTGTAAACAGGCACAATGCAATTACGTCCGAGCGAGAGTCGAATGTCCTTCAAAACACCCGGGAAGCTTAATCTGGTCAAGAAATGCCCGCAGAAGTTGGATGTGTCGGCCTAAAGGCACCATATCGCAGCTCTGCTGTAAACAGACAGAACACAATCACGTCCAAAAAAACTCTCAGGATGAAAGCAGAAGCAGCAGAAGAAGAAACCACCAAATCAGCATACAAGAATTTTAAGAGCATGTTCTCTTATCCATTTGGCCAAGCTGATTGATCTCCATTCAGAGCACATAATGTATGTGCAGCCATATGAGGGCAGGCTTTGTCATGCAGCAACAATATTCCTTTTAAGAGAAGTCCCTGGCATTTCAATTGCATCTGCATTTGAATTGCATCACTGGCTTCAATTTGTTCGTTAGCATGTCATTGTATCAAGCACTAGTTACGGTTTCACCCATTTCCTGGAAATACACCAATATATGACCCTTGATATCTTAAAAGATGGTCATCATGACTTTCCCATGATGTTTTGTATCCATTTTGAAATCTCTCTAGCCAGTTATACGCTCTCCCCTGACTCAAATAACTGTTTCCTTCTTCTGCAGATTTCATTAGGTTTTATACCTTCTGACCACAAAAAACAAATAATGTCTCCTTCCTTGGTGCAAGAAGATAGAGGAGTGGCTATTTTGTAATCACTATTGTGCATGCATTTGCTGATGATTGCGCTCTATATGCCAACTCAGAAGCACACATGCAACACAATGTTTCAGCTTTCTCATATGCCTGTGCCAACTTTGGGCTCAATATCAACTTGGAGAAGACTGTAGTTATGTACCAGCCAGCTCCAGGGAATAATTGCACAGTGTCGAATATCAAGGTGATTGATTGATTGATTGATTTAGGAACTGACATCACAGCATTCGGGACATTCCCACAAGCGAATAACAAGGTGAATGGTCATAGACTAAGTGTTGTGGACAAATTCACCTATCTTGGCAGCACTGTGTCACAAGCTGCCACAATTGATGAAGTGAATGCAAGAATCTCCAAGGCCAGAGCGGCCTTTGGCAGACTGTACAAGAATATATGGGACAGAAACAGAATAAGCCTGCAAACAAAGCTGAAAGTCTACAAAGCAGTTATATTATCCACACTGCTATATGCTTGTGAAACCTGGACTGTTATATCTGCGACACGCTAGGAAATTAAACCACTTCCACACAGTCTGCCTTAGGAAGCTATTGAAGATTAAATGGCAAGACAAGATCCCAGAGACTGAAGTTCTAGAAAGAGCGACCATGCCTAGTATCCACACTCTACTAATGAAGAATCAGATTCGCTGGACTGGTTATTTAACTCGCATGCCAGATCACAGGCTCCCTAAACAAATTTTTTACGGCGAGCTGTGTTGTGGTAAACGTTCCCAAGGCAGCCAGAGGAAATGCTTTAAAGACACTCTGAAAATCTTACTTAAAGCTTTTGGAATTCATCATGACACCTGATAGACTGCTGCCAAAGACCGAAATTCATGGCGTACATCATTATGCAAGGGTGCAGTCACTTGTCAAGCAACCAGGACTGCAAGAGCAGTGACGAAAAGGCTAGACAGAAAAACCACTGCAGGAGATCCTCCTCCTGGAACGTCAAGCATTCTTTGCTCATATTGTCAAAGAACATTTTGAACCAAAATTGGCATTATCAGCCATCTTAGAACTCACGGCTCCATACTTTCAACACCATTGGATGAAATGAATGATCATCATCATTCTTGATGGACAAACAACATTGTGTATGCGCAAACTGTTTGATCCTCATGACCCCTACATGGGGTATTGCTTTAGAGCCAGTTTAGGTCCTGAAAAAATAATAATTCTGTTTTCCATATTCTTCCAAGCACTTTATAATAAAATTCCTGTTGTTGAATTACTTTCCCTCATACCATGTTCACGCAGTCTTGCACACATCAGCAGACTTAAAACCAAAACAAGAAATAAACAAGAAAGTACCTCGAGAAAAGCATGGATAGCGAAAGCTGTGTCCCACAGTTGGCTGCCATTAGTCCCCTGCCAATAAATGACAACTCAAAGCAATGAGAATAAACATATGGTGCTAAAATGCATGAAAATAAACTTTTTAGAGGACTAATTTTTCAAGCAAATGACTCATCTTAATAATTTTCTTTTTTAAAACTGAATTGCCCTAAATAATTCCCCGAAAATGATGTGCGCGAATACACAATTATATTAAATGAATGTTTAAAGACATTGGCTTCACAATTATTACATCACAAGTATTAAATCTCAATGTTAACATCACAAATATTACAACTTAAATGCCACAGTCACATTAATAGCCTCTGTTTATGCAAATACTGTTTTTTAAGGTTAAATGTTTAACTAAAATTCAGTTGTAACTATATAAGGTCTCGATGTCAAGGATACAAAACAAAAATAAATCTCACCGACATTTTCATCCCATCCAAGCCAAGCCTGAAACACAATATTTCAGGATAATTAAACA
This sequence comes from Cepaea hortensis, assembly GCA_963921405.1. Taxonomy (NCBI): domain Eukaryota; kingdom Metazoa; phylum Mollusca; class Gastropoda; order Stylommatophora; family Helicidae; genus Cepaea; species Cepaea hortensis. The sequence goes on from OY992878.1 coordinate 79,291,504, forward strand.
AAGCAACAAAGTAACAATTAGAATATACCTCTAAATGAACTAAGCTAGTGAATACATTTCTTAACACTGCTTTACTAATTAAACACTGAAAAAAAGCATAATTAAAATATGTTTTACAATAAAGATTAAGTAAGAAAGTAAAGGACCCTTTTATATACAGGAGATTGGGCGTACGGTGCTAGACCCATATTTTCAGAGATGAACTGCTGTTCAATGGGTGATGTAGTCAATATAATGCTGGCCATCTTCACTTCCCAGGATATTTCCTGTCGCTGTTTAGGCTGGGTGGACCTGGGAACACAGATCAATTTTAAAAATCCACCTCGATGCAGAATCAAACTCATGACCATTGGACTGGCAGTCAAGCACCTAGCCACATGGCCGAATGGATTAAAACTCGTGTTCTTAAACATCCAGTGTGCTGATGCTGAGGTAACGGGTTCAACCTCTACACCGGACAGTTGGACTAAAATGCTGACCCATCGTCCCTGACTTGGGGACGTTAATTACAAGTACCTCTGAAGTTGGAGTTAGTTCGCCTGATGGTGAGGGACACAGTTAATAGGTAAAGCTAATCCACACACTAATTCAGTATAGCACTATAAGAAGTAGTGTGTATGGACAACACTTGAGTTCATAATTAAGGGGGGGGGGGGGCTGAGAGGTCACGAGGTATGGTGTCCGTCTTGAGTGCTGGAGGTCCCAGGCTCAAGCCCCGGTGAGGGCCGGGATTTTTCACGTAGACTTCTAGTAACAAAATGTCCCCTGGTCTCTGTGTTGTGAGATTGGGCGCCCGTATGTATCGTTGCGCATGTAAAAAGTCCCTTGGCAGTTGGAAATCGAAAAAAAAAATAGCCTAACAGCACTGCCCGGGCAAAATTTTGAGTTAGAAATCTAACCAAAGTATTTCAGGATCCTCGCAGGTGCTACGGAGTTCGTGCACTGAGCTGAGAAACTCCGGATTCAGGCTTGAGTTAAGAGTAGAACGGAGCACTTATGGGTTACACCCGTGTGCCGTGATGTTTATCCGTCGACTAAACTAAACATATATGGAGAAGAGAGTTAAAGACATATAGATAGTATGAAATAACATGAAGACAACTACCAGAGATAGAAAAGGATAGGAGGGCTTGGCATGAGATGGTCAAACACATATGCTTCATTGGAGGATAAAGGGCATAACAAGAATAATAATATAATTTACCAAAAGAACACTAAGATAGCTAGCAGTGGATTACTTGAAATAATATTTTAACACACTCCAGTGTGCGGTTTTTTTCGAAAAAGGTATAGGGGCCGGTCGTTCAGAAAGCAATGGCAAACTACTGAACGTAACACTTGCCTAGTACATCAACAGCAGCTGAAAATGCTGGTGTTGACTGCAATGTCCCATAAGGGATACGCAAAAAAATTTTCTTTTTTAGTGTGAATAAATATTGACTCGAGTCATTTTGCTGCAGCTTGTTTTGTGAAAAAAGTCCCAATGAAAAACAAAACAGTAAATCACAGATAACATGTGGTCACTCATATCCATCTCAGTGAAGAAGATAAAATAGTCAAAAAAGATTTGGCAGAGAATTATAGAGGCAAAGATAAAGAAAATAAAAAGCATGAAAGAACAAACACTAGAAGAAGTCAAGTATTGAGCTACCATATGAATGCTGCACACGGATCTAGCAAAGTGGAGTGAGTCTGCTGTAATCTTAAGAATAATGATGATCACTGATTGCCACTCTGGGATGAAAACTTAAGAAGAATACCCATCCTAGTAGATCTATGAATCTCCTCTCTTTTGTGTAATCTATTCAAACAACTATGCCTTATTTTAACCACATATTTTACTTCTTGTGAATACAACTTTCAAGTAGCAACACCCGGGAAGGTTAACCCGGTCAACAAATGCCCGCAGAAGTCGGATGTGTCGGCCTAACGGCGCAAGAACGCAGCTCTGCTGTAAACAGGCACAACGCAATCACGTCCGAAAAAAAAACTCCAGATGAACGCAGAAGAAGAAGAAGTAGTAGCAACACATGGATGTAATTTATGGACCATTTCAATATTACTAAAGAAGAAAGTTAGGGCTTTTGAGTGCAAATGTTAAAGTAAAGTTCATAGAATGCTGTGGACCAAGAGAAGAACAATACAGGGAGGCCCTGATTAACGTCGGGGTTACGTTCTTGGAAAACACGGACTTTAAGTGAAACGACTATTTCCCATAGAATTAAATTAAATACAGTGTATTATGTAATGTTTATTTTGATGGTTGTTGATATTTATTGGCTAAATAGAGGTGGGTTGGAGGGCGAGTGGTAGAGTTATTGAGACGTAAAGGCATTAAATTCTGCCTCTTCATCTGAGGATGAAACTGTAACCTTTTCCTGCCCCTTTTCCTGGTTCTTCTTTGCTTGAACAAAAAGTTTGTCCAATGTCTGCTGCCAGCCTAAAAACGACATAACACATCTAACTTCACCTCATGAGTAACAACACTTATCCTGGTTCTCTTACAACCAGACACACTACCAGCACTTACTGTGCACTCTGAACTCATAAATTATGGGTGATTACATGATAACATCCTGGAAAAATGCACTGCACAAAATGTAAAATGACGACGTTAACACACAACTGACATCAACAACTGAGTAAGGAGACGTTCTACAGCGGTAACACTATGCGGCATTACGTAGTTCTTCCACAAGCTAGCAAGAGAGTGTAGAATAGCAACACAGGTGAAAACATTATGGCAGAATGTAGCGATGTAAAATGAAATTATGTCCCCTATGTGACAACGATGTTATAGCGAAACACCATAAATTGAAACGACCTATAGTGGGGCCTCCTGTACTGGCAGATCTGAACATCAAAGTCAAACTGGCTCATGAACAGTGTCTTGTCTCAGAAACTAAAATACTGTGGCCATGTTAAACCTGACAGTGGCCGGGAGAGGACAGTGATGGAAGACACTGGTCCTGGAAGATGTAACAGGTGTCAACCAGCACAAAGATGGACATAGGACACTGCAGACACCTTGAGGGTGCCTGTGGCAGAAGAAATGGCCAGAGATCAAGAAACTTCAAAAGGCTGTGATGACAGCGATATTCTGCAAAGGACATGCTACATGATGATGATCTGACTTCATGGGTTTCACTTTCGTTATGAGTAAAATGTCACACTGTAGAACTATGTTAATGCAGCTACGTCACACGTCTCACCACAAATAATCTTGCACTCTGTACTGATGAAGTTGGAAATCTTTGCAGAGAGGGCCCTCCTCATGATATCTAACCAGCATATTAATCACTTTAGAAATCTGAAATAAAAAATCCATTTTAAAGTATTTTTTTCAACAGTCTTCAGGTAATAACCAAAGTTTAATGTTAGTCAACAACACATAAAACATTCTTGTCCAAATCCAACTATCATGAATACAGGCATGCTTGGATTTAAGCTCTTTAACTTTTAGTCTGCTGAAATAAGCTTAAAATATCTATATTACGTCTTCACATAAAATGATGAGGACAAATTTCCTTCCTCACCACCTTTCCACTCCAGACAATTCGCAGAAAATTCTGAAACTTATCTTGTACCCATTTAATGAAGCTGGGTCGACTCAAGAGTCCCAATAGTAGGAAAAACTTTACCAAGTTTCACAACTGACATTTCCTGGTTTCTCCTTAAGCATATAATTTTCTTAATCCCTTGTTGTTACATTAACCTAAACAGTTCCAGTTGTTAACTCCTTTTATCCCATAGCGCTATTTATTTGAACTCTTTCAGGCCCAATAATTTATTAGCCCTTTGTAGACTTGTTCAGGTTTAGTTCCACTTTGCAGCTAAAGTTTCCTATACGATGAGACATGACATATAACACCAGCCCTCCTTAGTCACCTCATACACTAAATTTTTACTATTATTTACTTTCCTTATGGGCCCAGGTAGTAACATGGGTGGGTCCTAATTATAGACATTCTTTGGGTCTGCTGGGCACTTATTCTGATATTATATATTTGCGATTTTGTTTATTTTAATAATGTCTGGAGTAAATGATCTAATTCTCCCATAATGGTTGGGTCATTTGCATATTTGACTATACTAATTCATCCTCTGTTTACTTCTTGCAATGTTCATCTTTGAACTGCTTTATTCTCCTGTCTTTAAAAAGTAATCATAAAAATATGCAAGCTATTATAAAGTTTCTTATAATTATAAACACTTTATGAATATCCATCCATCCATCATGTGCCATGCCGGTAAGCGTGGGCGGTCATGTTCTGCCATCTCACTCGATCAACAGAGTCGTGGATCAGTTCCGTGTTTCTGTCTCGACCATGCCACAAGGCCAAGCCATCCAGATACTTGTTTCTAGGTCTTCCCCTTGGTCTGTTCCCCTCGATCTTACCAGTTGTCACCAAGTTCTCCAAATCATTTCTTCTCATAACATGCCCAAAAAATTGTGACTGTCTACGTCTAATGTCTCTGATAAGTTTACGATCTTCATTTGTTTCTTGAAGGACTTGTTCATTGGTCTTTCTGGCTGTCCATGGTATTCTTTGCATTTTCCTCAGAAACCACATTTCTACAGCCATCAGATGTTTTTCAGCCTGGCTGCTCATTGTCCAAGCTTCACATCCATATAAAAGTACAGGTTCTATGTAGCATCTCAACACTCTTTTTCTCGTTTCAATTGACATCTTTTTATTGGTCAGTATGTATTTCATCTTGCTAAAGGCTACTTTTGCCATGGCGATTCTTGTTCTAATCTCTTCAAGGCATCTCCCATCAGATGTTATTACTGTTCCGAGGTAATTGTACCTATTCACTTGTTGAAGAATATTCCCATTTACTTGTATATTACACTGTGGTATTTCGTTCTTCTTAGTGACGACCATAATCTGTGTCTTTTTACAATTTAATTCTAACCCTTGTTGTTCACTGTGTGTAACAACCGCACCTACTAAATTTTGCAGGTCCTGTTCATTGTCTGCAATCAAGACTGTATCATCTGCATATCTAATGTTATTGATGCATCGTCCCCCAATGTTGATTCCTTCCATATTTTCAATATTTCTGAAAATATTTTCACTGTACAGGGAAAACAGATCTGGAGACATTACACATCCCTGTCTCACACCTCTCTTAATAGGCTGATATTGGCTTACTTCATTATCAACTCTTATGGCAGCTTGTTGTTTCCAATATATGTTTTTTACAAGTCTAAGGTCTTTCCCATCAATTTGTAGATCTTCAAGCATCCTTATCATGTTGACATTTATGAATATACATAGCTGTTAATAACTATTTTAGCATACATCTGCTCCATTTAAGGACAAACTCAATAGGGATGTTAACAATCTCAGGTTGACTGCTCCTTCCTTTAGATATGTTAATGTTTCAACATCTGAAGATGTACAGCAATGAAGAAGCATTTTCTAGAAGATGACAGTGATGAGACAAGAAAACAACAACAACTTACAGGTCCTATACTGATACATTTAGTGAATCTGTCATCAGCAACGATGTGATCATACATGACACTCAGGGCTTTCTTCCTCAGCAATCCTATATGAACTTTCTCATAGATGTTTAAGAAAACTGCAACAAATATAATTTCAAATATTGATCCTTAAAATACATGCATGAAATGTAATTATTAATTTGCAGAAAATATTTTGTAAAAGGTAAAGGACCTATTTACACACCTGAAGGTGCATTGGGCATATGGCACTAGACCCTTATTTTTATAGACCAATCTGTGGGTAATGGGGTCAGCATCATGTTGGCCACCTTTACTTAGTACCCATTTTAATCTGGGTCAACCTGGGAACCTGGGAACCCGGGAACCCAGGTCAATTTAATAAATCTGCCCCAATTAAAATTTGAACCCATGATCACCGGGATGGTAGGCGAGCATCTAGCCACTAGGCTACTGTGTTTCCCAATTTACAGCACATACAACAGTAATTAGCCATACATTATGATCGTGGGGACTGTAATAGAAACTCATTAGGTCAATGAACTTGTGTCTTCATTTCACACGTCAGCCTGCAAGTATCACCAGAGCAAATCTCCAAGTTTAACCAAGAGTTGAATCCTTTAGAATCAATCACACACCACACCACACCTCCCCCCCCCCCCCCTTCTTTCAACCCCAAACCCTGGTCGACTTTGTCTAAAGAGAAAATGGGACAGGGAAAGACAGGACAGAAGAGGGGTGAGGGGTGGGAGCTGTTAGGATACATAGTAGAATATACTGAACCAATTAATAAATGTTGTACATCAGACATTATGTTGAGAAAATAATACGTTTTCTAAGGTTTCTCAACCAGATATAAACATACATTAAAAGCTGCACTGTGAATAAATATTATTTCATAACCTCAAATTCTCAACTCAGTAAAAACTGTGGAAACCTACAATATTCCTAGAGGGGGTAGGGGGAGCTGTGGCTCAGAGCTTATGGTGTCTGTCTCAGGCTTAAAAGGCACCAGATTGGGTCTCAGCATGGGGCTGGGAATGTTTCCAAGACCCACTGGTATCTGATATCACACATCCCCTGATCTTTTGGGTAGTGAGATGGGATACCTTGCATTCTCAGGTAATGGTGAGAAAACTGGAGGTCCGGTATGCAAGGAATGAATTTAAAATGTAGTTGGAAATTGCAAAGCGTTGACTAGAAGGTTGCTACCCTGGCAAAAGTGGTAGGAAAGAAAACTTGCCCATGGGTAGACAGAGCCTGTTACCTTGGATGGAATCTGCCTACAGGTAGCACACCTGACACACATGCCTGCTGAAATTGGACATATTATGACTTCTGAAGTGCATAACTTGGTTTTATACTCCTCCCCCCCCCCCCCCCAAAAAAAAAAATAATAATAAATAAATAAAGGAATGAAGAAGAAGATACAATATACCACTCATTCAATCATTCCTCTTCTATGCTGTGGTGTAGAGGTACCTTACAGTCTAATAATTAATTTAATTATACATGATCTTCCTTGGCTGAACTTCAGCCAGTCAGATGCCTCAAAAATGTCTGATCTATAATAGTAAGCAAGCCTGCCTCTCTGAGATGTCCTAACAATATAGTACAATTTGCCAGTTTGGTCCGCAACATATTTCTGTTTGTCAATGTGACGTGGAACATATTTCAGTTGATCTGTGTAGTCTGTAACATATTTCAATTTGTCAATGTGATGGGGAACATATTCCAGTCTGTCAGTGTGGTCTGCAACATATTTGAGTATGTCAGTGTAAACATATTCCAGTTTGTCAGTGTTGTCTGCAACATATTGCAGTTTGTCAGTGTGGTTTGTTAACATTTGTCAATTTATCAGTGTGATCTGTTACATATTCCAATTTATCAGTGTACTCTGTTTCATATTCCAAGTTATCAGTGTGGTCTATTAAAATATTCTAATTTATCAAACATATTCTAATTTATTAGTGTGATCTGTTAAATATTCCAATTTGTCAGTGTGACCTGTTACATATTCCAATTTGTCAGTGTGACCTGTTACATATTCCAATTTGTCAGTGTAACCTGTTACACATTCCAATTTGTCAGTGTGACCTGCTACAAAAGTCAGTAAGTCAGTGTGATCTGAAACACATGACAGTTTGTCAGTATGATCTGTTACATATTCCAATTTATCAATGTGATCTGTTACATATTCCAAGTTTTCAGTGTGATCTGTAACAACAAATGACTTACAGTAACTCACGTCCAACAGCCAAGAGTGAGGCGTATACAAATCAGCAGATGAAACATTGTTTCTTTGTGATGACCAGTTGATGTTTTTATAATCCTCAACAAATATTTCCTACAATCAAACAAATGAATTAACTAACAACAATCATTGGGCAAATGCAGTAATCAACCCCTGAAGATATACATCTATATAAGTAGAAACAGTAATAAACTAAACACACTATAAAAATGTCACATTTACGAAACTAGTGTCACCCAAGAAAGGTACTGATGAAGTATTTGTTTCGATGCTGTAATTATTGAAGATTCCATCTAAATGACAGTACAATTCATAATCCTGCATGCTGCATTCAAAACACAGCTGCATGTGAATTGGCAGGAGACCACCTAATGTTGGTTTCCATACATCCACTTTTAGGAATTATGTTTTACAAAGAAACTAAATTACTTTATCAGGAAAATGTCAGCTTCTGAAGTATGTGCCCTTTTCATGAGAGAACATTTAATAGCGGAATATAACCAGAAATGGTCAACTATTGTGAGAAAAAAATACACACTGCTTGTATAGAACAATTTCTGCCATACTATAATATTTGCGATGGTGGCATGGAGGAATATCAACGGCAGAGTTGATCCAGAAAACCAAAGACCGAGATCTGTGGGGAGTCATGAACGCCTACGCCAGTCGGCACGGCACTTGATGATGATGATGTACTCTAATATATATTACCTTTAGTGCCATCCCAAATAAATATACTCTTAAAAATAGTTATCAGTCATCTGTAAAAACTATATGGAGAAAATCATATATCAGAGACATACTAGCATGATGGATAGATCACTCTCCTATCAACAAAGCAGTCAGTCTTAGGTTCAACCCAGGCTTGGAAAATAGGTACCTCAGACTTTTCTAGAAAGGGAACAAAAGTGAGCTAATCAGCCCACTTCATAATGTTGTGACCTAGTATATGTGAAAGCATATAACTTCACACCTTCACAACAATATTTGTTAAGAGCTTCATGTACTTCTTTACCACCATCTAACATCTAAAATAGATAGAAGCTACTGTTATAAATGCAATAAAACAATGGATCTATTGGGACAATTAGCACGTAGTATTATGCGCCTGTACGTTAACAGGTCTTCTAAGGGAAGCAAAGAATAGTAACACTACAACTTATCATGCATGTCATTAGAGATGACTAAGGGTGGTTTGTTTGGAACTCATCCCGCAGACAATTGTAGCTGCACAATCCAACCAATCATGGACAAGTCTACAAAGTGCTTGACTGGATTGGTGGACGGTCTATCTCTATTGGGAGATGAATGGCAGCAGCAGCAGAAGACTGGATTGGTGGATGGTCTATCTCTATTGGGAGATGAATGGCAGCAGCAGCAGCAGAAGACTGGATTGGTGGATGGTCTATCTCTATTGGGAGATGAATGGCAGCAGCAGCAGCAGAAGACTGGATTGGTGGACGGTCTATCTCTATTGGGAGATGAATGGCAGCAGCAGCAGCAGAAGACTGGATTGGTGGATGGTCTATCTCTATTGGGAGATGAATGACAGCAGCAGCAGCAGAAGACTGGATTGGTGGACGGTCTATCTCTATTGGGAGATGAATGGCAGCAGCAGCAGCAGAAGACTGGATTGGTGGATGGTCTATCTCTATTGGGAGATGAATGGCAGCAGCAGCAGCAGCAGAAGAAGACTGGATTGGTGGACGGTCTATCTCTATTGGGAGATGAATGGCAGCAGCAGCAGCAGCAGAAGAAGAAGACTGGATTGGTGGACGGTCTATCTCTATTGGGAGATGAATGGCAGCAGCAGAAGAAGAAAACTGGATTGGTAGACGGTCTATCTCTATTGGGAGATGAATGGCAGCAGCAGCAGCAGCAGAAGAAGAAGAAGTAGAGGAAGAGGAGGAGAAGGCAAGATGAAGAGAAACATTAGTATTATGACACTAGCAACTCTTATTAGGAAAACGAAACACAAATGGATTTGTGCGGAGGGCACAAATATGAAATGTTATAAGTAAATAAAATATTTTAAAAACTTAAATGACTCACAAATTTTGTAACAGGCAACAAAATATCCAGGAATTATTAACACAAACTGCCTACCTTTCTTAGCTGTAATATTAAGTCATCTTCTGGTGCTACTATTCTCCTTCCAAAACAGTAGGCCATAGGCAAATAAACTTGTCTACAATGACACCACAGCTTTGATGGATGAAATGGAAGCCATGATGGTAGTATCCTAAAACAAAGAACAAATAAAGATATTTACTACACTGAATATTTCTTTTAATTGACTTCCAGTCCCTAACATGGCGGATAGGCATTTGAACCGTTAAGGCCTCTAGAGTTTTTACGCCTGTGGCTACAGTTTGCACTCGCATTTTCCTCATGCTGGACTGGTAGTGCATGATTCCGTCGCCCTGCTACTGAGTGAGTGCATGGCGAGACACTGTGAGCTGTGAATTTTGAGTGGAATGCTTTCACATATGTCCGTAGTTGTTTGTAGCGTGAACTGCATGTTCGAAACGATGGCGGCCAGCTGTTGCTGAATTGACTGCTTTGCCTTTTCTGTTCACGAGTGCATTTTTCAGGAGACTCCTGGGAGTCGTCACTGGAGCTACGGAGTTCAGGCTTTGTGCGGCACTTTCCAAGGGTCGCTCTGCGGAAAGAGACCAAGCCATATGGGATAAAACCCGGGTCAATGAAATCTTTCTGGTGACTGCCGATTCCATTGACGATGAACTGTATTTTTCGTGGAGGACTTTTGTGTTGGCATTCTGGCGGTGGCCTTATGCACAGTGTACCTGTGCGGGCTGTCATTTCCATGTTTCACACTGGGCAGTCAGGAGCATTTTGTGTGATATTCACTGGCAAAGGAACAGAGCATAATGGGGACGACCCATTGCCATGAAGTTGGAACTGCGAATAACTGACTAACTAACTTCTTGTAATTAAGAAGATAATGAAAACTCAAATGAATGTTAAAAATAAGCAAACATACAAGCCTTTAAAGTTAAATAATACAAGAAGAAATAGACCTTACCAAGAGAATTAGGTTACATTATTTTTTTTAAAAGTTGCCACCTATTTTCTTCCTATTGAAGGAGACATTATGTCTAGCGCTTGTTCTTTAACATCCAGTGTGTTGATGCTGAGGAAAGGGGTTCAACCCCACACCGGTCAGTTGGACTAAAATGTTGACTTCCATCCTTGACTTGGGGACGTAAATTACAAGTACCTCTGAATTTGGAGTGGGTTTGCCTGATGGCGAAGGACACTGGTATTAAAGAAAGCTAATACACACCTAAAAATCAGTTCAGTGCTACAAGAAGTAGAATGTATGGACTATGCTTGAGTTCAAAGTGAGCAAGTGCAAAACGAACAAACAATACTTAGAACTATAAGTACAAATGTCAATGAACTTTTTACATCCCTTAAGGTGCACTGGGCATATGATGCTAGCTAGATATTTGTATAGTCCACTAGATCAATCGGCACTTGGTAGGATGATGTGGTCAATATCACAGTGAACAGTTTTACTCATCAAGACATTCCTCACACCAATTTCAGTCTGGGTGGACCTGACAAATTAAAAAATCTACCCCAATGCAGATTAAAACCCATGATACCTAAAAGTGTGCCCATTTGTAATTAGCTGGTTCAGCAAACAGAATACATTACATTCATATTCAATATTCATACTGCCAACATCCTACCCAAGTGTAAGAAATTCTATGACAGAATAGCATGAGTGATACATTCCTACTTGGTGATGGTGTCAGTATTTTTCTAAGTAACAGACATAAAGAGTGTACATGGGAGCCAGTACCAACAACCAGTGGTTAGAATAGATGGTGAGACATCAGGGGGGGGGGGGGGGCAGTACCAAAAACCAGTGGTTAGAATAGATGGCGAGACATCAGATTGGTTTGACATCAAACATGGAGTCCGTCAGGGCTATTTGCAGTCCCCCTATTTGTTTAACCTGTACACTGAAAATATAATGAGAAATGACACATGATATAAACAGTGAGTAATATTTGTGTGTGTGTGTGTGTGTGCTCCTCACTTTGAACTCAAGCGTAGTCCATACACACTATTTATAGTAGTGATGGACTGAATTTTGCGTTTGGGTTAGCTTTCCCTATTAACAGTGTCCCTCGCCATCAGGCAAATACACTCCGACTTCAGAGGTACTTGTAATTAACGTCACCAAGTCAAGGACGACAGGTCAACATTTTAGTCCAGCTGTCCGGTGTAGGGGTTGAACCGCTTACCTCGGGATCAGCACACTGGATGTTTAAGAACATGCGTTCTTATCCATTCGGCCATGCGGGAGCAATATGATGCCCTAAATATCGGTGGCCATGAAATACCAGTGATTCAATCTGCTGGTGATACAGTATTACTATCCACATCACAGAATGGTGTAGAAAAACTAATAACTTCAACCCAAAAGAATAGCGAAAATCACAACCTACATTTTAACATAGCAAAAAGAAAGATAATGCATACAGATAAAAACTATTATGGACAAAGAAATATATGTTAATGAGGAAAATTGGAGGTAGTAGAAAACTTTGAATACCTTGGGTCATTAATGACCAACAATGGTGAGACAATGAAAGAAATTAAAAGACAAATATCTATTGCTCTCCAAAAACTAAAATAATTGAATAAATTGTTGCGTGGGACAGATAGGCCTGCAATAATTCGATTTTTAAGAGCATCTTTCCCATTGCAACATACGCCTGTGAGACCAGGACACTTACTAAACAAGCTGAACAGCGCATAAATGCCTTTGAATATAAATGTTATAGGTGGGTTCTAAGAATATCTAGGATACAGAAAAGAACAAATGGATCTATACAGAGATATCTGAATACTGAAGAAGGTTGACTACTAAATTTGATAAAACAAAGAAAATTAAAATATTTTTGTCACTTGAAGTGTCATGAAAGTTTGGAGAGAACAATCATGGAGGAGTATATACCTAGGAAGAGAGGAAGAGGAAGGCTAAAGAGAAGATGGGTGCAGGATGTGGCGGATCCCCGCCACCCCCGATGTGTCTCCACCTTGTCGCGGTGGGGGGGGGGGGGGGGGGGGCTTGCGTGTCCCAGTGACCCCAAGAGCAGTGTCGATGGAAGCACAACTACATGTCGGACAAGCCTTGGGATAGGGACCAGACCAAGAGAGACACAACCTGCTGCTCTGCAGGTAGACTGAGGATAGCAGTCAAAAGATCAAATCAGGCGCACAATGCCGCAAATTCTTTGTCCGGACACATACTCTAAGGCTCTCTGTCGAGGGTTGTGGCTGAATGCCTCTAAGCCATAAACCCTCTGATGTGAGAGCCAGGCCGATACCCACCACCGAAAAATGGAGGTGAGATTCTCAGCACCTACATGCCCTGTTCAGATACTTGTCCGAAGGCTCTCAGCTGGGGGATATGAGGGGTCCCCGGATGAGAAGGCCTGGCCGTTTCTCGCTCAATGATGCACGGAGGTAAGGTGCTGAGCCGGCAGCACATGTAGCCTACTTCGTGAGCGAGTACTAAAACATAGAAGAAGTGCCCCAGTCGAATGAAATGGGTACGAGAACTGTCTGTATCAAATACTCATAGTGTAGACAAAGGTGGAAAAACGTCTCAACAACACGAAATGGAACGCACGGCTAGCGAATCCATTGCATGGTCCAAAGTCCAAAGCGAAAGCTTACCTAGTGGATGTTGCCCGCAGACTGACTGTTCCTGGTGTGTGCTTGAGAGTCCAGTGGCAAGCGAAATGCCCAACACATGGAAGTGAGGAATTAAAGCAGCCATGAGCAGGATGTGGCAACTCCTCGGGTGAGCCCAGTCTCAGAGCAATATGTGCCGGCTCTGCAATTATGGAAGCCTCCTTGGATAGTAGGAAATGCCCATGGTCTGCCCCTGCCTTCCCTTGAGGGTTGACCGTGATGTCGTTGACCGTTCTACCTTGACCAGCTGAGATGTGGGCGACACCACAGCATTAACAGTCTAACGTCTCTCAAAACCCCGGGAAGGCAAACCCGTAAAAATGCCTGCTGAAGTCGGACGTGCTGGCACAACACACAAAAAACGTCCGAGTGAAATGTCTTTCGTGCTAGGAACAGCTCTGACTAACTAGTTTTCCGAATAGCTCGTGTCCTGAAAAGCTCTGACTAGCTAGTTTCTGAATGTCCGTTGTGCCCGGAACAGCTCTGACGGGCACATTGACAAGCACATGTCCGAATCAAACACTCGCTGAGTGGATACCGTCTGCAGATAGGTCTGGTCTGTGCGGGAAAGGCCCGTGGTGAACAATATGCCCAATATATCGAAGTGAGGTATTAAAGCAGACATGAGCAGGATGTGACGATTCCCTCGGTGAGCCTAGCACCAGGGAGCTACATGTCGGCTCTGCAATTATGGAAGCCACCCTGGATGGCGGAAATGCCATGGACTGTCCCTGCCTTCCCTTGAGGGCTGATCGTGAAGCATTCAATCGTTCCAACTTGACAAGCTGGTATGTGGACGGCACCACAAAAGTGAGAGTCCCACATGAATGCTAACCTGTCAAAAATGCACGCTAAAAGTCTGATGTGTTGGCCTAAGGGTTTCGACCCAATAGTGCGTAACGAGACACACCACAATCACATCTGAAAAAACACTCCGGATGAACGCAAAGAAGAAGAAGAAGGATGTGGCGGATGATCTTCAGATGGGTGTATCGGACGAGGGACATCTTGGTTATGATTGAGAAGTTTTTAGGACGGTTGTTATGGAGCAAGGTTCTGCAAGATGCTACTGAATGAATGAATGAACAGACATGCATCTATGGGAAGTAACTCAAGCGTGCTAGCCACTGAACTACTGTAGCTCTTTGCTATATACATACATCATTGATTGAAAATATCTATGAATTAAATAAACATTGTGGTTTACAGCTGTTATCTCACCACATCTCAGGAAAAAGAGAATTCAGTCCATCCCAACTGTAAACATTCAACACTGAAAGCCAAAATTTACCCCAAGAGGGAATTGCTGCAGCACCTCCTGGAAATAAAGAGGTGTCAAATTGAAACAACAACTCACAAGTTACTGAATAACAATCAGTATTTCTGCAATAACAACTCAAGAATGACTAACTAACCTGTGTCACTGAAATAAGGAGCTGTGGTAGTACAGTGGCCAGCATGCTTGCCTACCAGTCTGGTGATCATGTATTTGAATGCCCTTTAAGTTGGTGATTTGTTTTCATTCACCTGGGTTACCACGTGACCCAGCCTAACACGGGCACCATAAATTGTCCTTGGAAGTAAAGGCGGGAGGCATTATATGGACTACATCACTCATTGAGTGCTTCATGGTACAACAAAAATATATGAGGATACCACAATATACCCAAAATACCCCATTGGGAGAAAAGAGGTCCATTCATTTTTACATCCTTGAATTAACGAACCAGGAGTTAAAAACCTGTAATAAAGAATAATAACCCAGGAGTTCTTGAATAAAAGTAAAGCCTTTATCAATGAAATAACAACCCAGGAATTGAGGAACTAAAATATATCAATAAAATAACAACCCTGGAATTGAGGAACTAAAATATATCAATGAAATAACAACCCTGGAATTGAGGAACTAAAATATATCAATGAAATAACAACCCAGGAATTGAGGAACTAAAATATATCAATGAAATGACAGCCCTGGAACTAAGGAACTAAAATATATCAATAAAATAACAATCCTGGAATTAGAGAGGTAAAACCTTTATCAATGAATTAACAACCCTGGAATCTTTGAATTGTAGCTGTGGAAATCTAATTTTTCTGTTACCATTTGCCAGCTGCCTTAGAGAATATCCCTTTGGAATATGTCCATGGCATGCAGTATACATGATCAAGCCATCATGATCATGCTGTCTAAGCAGTTTGGCATAATCATTGGAAGAATGGATCCATCCATCATGTGCCATGCCGGTAAGCGTGGGCGGTCATGTTCTGCCATCTCACTCGATCAACAGAGTCGTGGATCAGTTCCGTGTTTCTGTCTCGACCATGCCACAAGGCCAAGCCATCCAGATACTTGTTTCTATGTCTTCCCCTTGGTCTGTTCCCCTCGATCTTACCAGTTGTCACCAAGTTCTCCAAATCATTTCTTCTCATAACATGCCCAAAAAATTGTGACTGTCTACGTCTAATGTCTCTATCGATAAGTGAACACAACATGATTTTCTTGGCATGTGTAAAGAAGGTAGTTTGCCATTGCTTTCCTTCCCAGCAGTGACTATACTGGTCAGTGACCGTAGCCATTGTCTCCTCAAAAAAGGAGATCCTCTGCCTACCGTCGTGAAGGTGGAGACCATAACCTACAACTATCTGTCGGCTGCTCTCCATCTTCATCCACCACCTGCACCCATGGCTTCACGTAACCCTGATCGGGGGGCTAAACGGGTACTCCACCTTGCCCAAGGGTGTCCCAAGAATGGATAAGAACGCATATTCTTAAACATCCGTTGTGCTGATGCCGAGGTAAGGGGTTCAACTGGACAGCTGGACTAAAATGTTGACCTGTCGTCCTTGACTTGGAGACGTAAATTACAAGTACCTCTGAAGTCAGAGTGGGTTCACCTGATGGTGAGGGCCACTGTTAATACGGAAAGCTAATCCACACACAAAATTCAGTACTATAAATAGTGTGTATGGATTACGCTTGAGTTCAAAGCGAGCGAGCACCCAAAAAAAAAAATTTTGAAAAGTGCAGGAGAGCACATCAGCTTTAATTACTTTGTCCTTCCAAGAAGTCCAGAGCAGAGAAATAAAGATTCCTTGTAGTTTTCTCTGCACTGCGTCATATGTCTTCTATAACAGCCTCCAGTCATCGGTATCACTTGTTAGGTGCATTTGATAGTAGTTAAAACCATATGTTTAAACTATACATGTATGTAATTTTAACATTACAGTTGAATTCTCAAATTAATCACTTTTGCTTTTTATAAATTTCCCAACACAATGAAAGCTTTATTTTACATCTCCAGTCTGCACCTTTAAACAGTACCTTAGATACATGTACAATACATTAAAACATGTTTCAACAAATGTCAACAACAGAGTTAAGCCATGTCAAAATTACCCATTTTAAGCAGCAACGTTCTGGTTTTAACCAAATCAGCATCCTCTGCTGGAATGCCCAGAATCCTCATGGCACAGTAATTCAAGGCACACCCAAACACTGTTGGTGGGCCTTCAATGTGGCTACAGAATGTCACAATAAAACTTCATTTATGATTTTATACAAAAGCTCAACTCTTAAATAGCTATTTATCATCATCATCATCATCATTATCATCAGCATCATCATCATCATGATTATCTTTGACTTTTGCTGTCAAGCGTCATGGGAGGGAATAGTTGAGGTTCCAGTTCCAAATGGGTGGCACTGGATAGTGTCATTCCATATGATTGTACAATGTCTTTGATGAAGTCAATTCATTTTCTTCTCAGGCATTCTCTTGCTCTCACAGCAGATCTTTGATGTAGCGCCAGTGTTGATAGTTGATGGTGTTGCATTCTAAAGAGTTGGCTGAACCATTTGATCTTCTGCCATTCAATATAAGTGGCACAAGGTGTTGATCCCACTGTCTGTCTGATAATATAATTTCTTACTCAGTCTCGGATAGTTAAGGTGGCAGCTCTTCTTAAGAATCTCATCTCGCAGGTGGTGATTTTGTGTAAGTGTGATTTGGATAATACCCAAGTCAGACATTGGTACTTAGGGTTGGTGTGAATATGCTATTTATCAATGTAAAATATCCACAGGTAGCACTGTGCCTCAAGTTCAATCTTCACTAATGACTGGCCTGCATTTTATTTTGACCAGTACAGCTCTGAGAGCTGTGGTGTCAGTTTGGTTATTGCTTACCAAGGGTTCAATTCCCAGCAGCTAATAATTATTTTTTTTTCTGACCATTATTTCACTAGAGTTGATCCAGTCTTATAAAATGTGTACCAGATAATTATGAGACTTTTCTGGGAATTATCTTGGAAGGAAAGGTGGTGAGGAAGGAAACTAGCCACCCCACTAAATAATACCATGGTCTAGTATATGTGAAGGCCTGATACCCCAATGGCAAAATGTGAGCTGGGATTACCTTTACCTTTTACAACTCTGAAGTTGACACGGTCTCATGAAATTGGTACCAGAGATCTTGAAAGGTGAACAATGGCCAATTTAATACTAACTCCTTGTTTTGAACAATAACAAATCAAATGGTGAAACATTTTGAAACACTAACTGTAAGGCTTCCCTGTCTTCCTTTTTATTAAAAACTGTTATACACCTAATTGACTACTTATAATTACATTGCTAGTATTAAGATACACTTTCTTCCTACATCCAGAAAGAAACACACATTTTGTGTCTTTAGGATGTCTCAAACAACTGCCTTTCATACTGTCTCATAAAGTTAATGATGATCAAGATATTAACAAAAAAATGAAGAGGTGACAAAAAGAATGAGCTGACAATGTAAAGCATTCTGAATGTAGCTATCACAACAGTTTTTAGCCCAAATAAATTAAAGCTGACATAATAATAAGTAAATAAGTGATCACAATAACTGAAACAGTTGATTTTCAAAAGAAGTGAGAAGTAAATGAAAACTGGAAATGAGCAGTGTAAACCCGATATATTGAAATGTTCTGGAAATAAGGTCAAAATTCACTTGTGTGTTACCAAGGCCCATGATGGAAGCAAAGAACAGTAACACTGTAACCTGCCATGCATGTTGTAAGTAGCGACTAAGGAGGGTTGACATAGAATTGCCTACCTCATCCAATATAAAACTTTCAGTGAAAAATTAAGCCAATCATGAACAAGAGATGTGGTCTGAGTTGGTTGTCTATCCTTCATTGGGAGATGAACAGCAACAGAAAAATCAGAAGTAAAAATGTGTATTAAACAATTGTAAGTTTATAGATTTAGCTGCTGCTTCTGCCTCAAGAACTAAATGTTTACAGTTTAACTTCTTTAAAAGTAATTTTCTGCATCTTAATCTAGTTTAGACAATAGCCACAAAAATAGTTATTTTACTCTGTCAATCCCAGCCAATGCCTGGTGAGAATGACCCTTCCCTTTGAGTCCCAACCATCGTGTAATGTGTTCTCTTACTGTCTACATTTGGTCAGAGCATACTCAAGAAACCTGGCTTCCTCGGGGGTCACTCCCACTTTGTATTTAGCTTCTTTGGAAGCAGTTAACTTGTAATTTTACATTGAGGTTGTTTTTCCATTTTGGATATCTGCTTTTAAACTCAAGGACTGAAAGAATTGTATTTTAATTTTTTTTTAAAACATCATAGAGCTGACTATTATTATTCCATATCCTCACTAACTTGAGTTCTAATATATATCTCACCATTTTATACAGTTATAAATCTGTTTTCTGTCCCCAACACATAAACCGACATATGGAATCTGCACTGAATATTAATGGCCAAGAAGGTATACATTGTTAACTTACAGTCCCCAGCCTCCATCAGGGCACATGACAGAACGTAAGTAACGAACCATCTCCAACTTTTGAGCATTCTTGAATGGTGTCTTGGTAATGTAACATACGATGATTAAACCTGTTAAATTTGAAACAAATATATCAATGTCTGTACATGATCATAGCAATATATTAGTTAAAAGCTGATGTATTGCCCTTGTCTGCTGGCCTCAGTTAAAATCCCTGCAGAACATGATTTTACACACAGCAAATGACATCCTCATAAAATAAGTACCAGAACATATTTTCAGAGATAAAGCAGTTGGTTTGACATTGTTGAGTCCACTCTTTAGGTGCCTTTTCTTCTTCTCCTGCCTTTAACAAAACAATATAGCACAGACACTCAACCAACTCATGCAAAGCTTCCCAATGTTATGCTATCTCCCACAGCTCACTCAATATCTTCACCATATTAATTCCCAATGTTTTGCTATCTCCCACTCAATACCTTCACCATATTAATTCCCAATGTTTTGCTATCTCCCACAGCTCACTCAATATCTTCACCATATTAATTCCCAATGTTTTGCTATCTCCCACTCAATACCTTCACCATATTAATTCCCAATGTTTTGCTACCTCCCACTCAATACCTTCACATATTAATTCCCAATGTTTTGCTATCTCCCACAGCTCACTCAATATCTTCACCATATTAATTCCCAATGTTTTGCTATCTCCCACTCAATACCTTCACCATATTAATTCCCAATGTTTTGCTATCTCCCACTCAATACCTTCACCATATTAATTCCCAATGTTTTCCTATCTCCCACAGCTCACTCAATACCTTCACCATATTAATTCCCAATGTTTTGCTAACTCCCACTCAATACCTTCACCATATTAATTCCCAATGTTTTGTTATCTCCCACAGCTCACTCAATATCTTCACCATATTAATTCCCAATGTTTTGCTATCTCCCACAGCTCACTCAATATCTTCACCATATTAATTCCCAATGTTTTGCTATCTCCCACTCAATACCTTCACCATATTAATTCCCAATGTTTTGCTATCTCCCACAGCTCACTCAATACCATCACCATATTAATTCCCAATGTTTTGCTATCTCCCACAGCTCACTCAATAACTTCAACATATTAATTCCCAATGTTTTGCTATCTCCCACAGCTCACTCAATATCTTCACCATATTAATTCCCAATGTTTTGCTATCTCCCACTCAATACCTTCACCATATTAATTCCCAATGTTTTGCTATCTCCCACAGCTCACTCAATACCTTCACCATATTAATTCCCAATGTTTTGCTATCTCCCACAGCTAACTCAATACCTTCACCATATTAATTCCCAATGTTTTGCTATCTCCCACAGCTCACTCAATATCTTCACCATATTAATTCCCAATGTTTTGCTATCTCACACAGCTCACTCAATACCTTCACCATATTAATTCCCAATATTTTGCTTTCTCCCACTCAATACCTTCACCATATTAATTCCCAATGTTTTGCTATCTCCCACTCAATACCTTCACCATATTAATTCCCAATGTTTTGCTATCTCCCACAGCTCACTCAATAACTTCAACATATTAATTCCCAATGTTTTGCTATCTCCCACTCAATACCTTCATCATATTAATTCCCAATGTTTTGCTATCTCCCACAGCTCACTCAATAACTTCAACATATTAATTCCCAATGTTTTGCTATCTCCCACTCAATACCTTCACCATATTAATTCCCAATGTTTTGCTATCTCCCACAGCTCACTCAATACCTTCACCATATTAATTCCCAATGTTTTGCTATCTCCCACAGCTAACTCAATACCTTCACCATATTAATTCCCAATGTTTTGCTATCTCCCACAGCTCACTCAATATCTTCACCATATTAATTCCCAATGTTTTGCTATCTCCCACAGCTCACTCAATATCTTCACCATATTAATTCCCAATGTTTTGCTTTCTCCCACTCAATACCTTCACCATATTAATTCCCAATGTTTTGCTATCTCCCACTCAATACCTTCACCATATTAATTCTCAAAGTTTTGCTATCTCCCACAGCTCACTCAATACCTTCACCATATTAATTCCCAATGTTTTGCTATCTCCCACTCAATACTTTCACCATATTAATTCCCAATGATTTGCTATCTCCCACTCAATATCTTCACCATATTAATTCCCAATGTTTTGCTATCTCCCACTCAATACCTTCACCATATTAATTCCCAATGTTTTGTTATCTCCCACAGCTCACTCAATATCTTCACCATATTAATTCCCAATGTTTTGCTATCTCCCACAGCTCACTCAATACCTTCACCATATTAATTCCCAATGTTTTGCTATCTCCCACAGCTCACTCAATACCTTCACCATATTAATTCCCAATGTTTTGCTATCTCCCACTCAATACCTTCACCATATTAATTCCCAATGTTTTGCTATCTCCCACAGCTCACTCAATACCTTCACCATATTAATTCCCAATGTTTTCCTATCTCCCACAGCTCACTCAATACCTTCACCATATTAATTCCCAATGTTTTGCTATCTCCCACTCAATACCTTCACCATATTAATTCCCAATGTTTTGTTATCTCCCACAGCTCACTCAATATCTTCACCATATTAATTCCCAATGTTTTGCTATCTCCCACAGCTCACTCAATATCTTCACCATATTAATTCCCAATGTTTTGCTATCTCCCACTCAATACTTTCACCATATTAATTCCCAATGTTTTGCTATCTACCACAGCTCACTCAATATCTTCACCATATTAATCATCCCTGTCTCTAATTCTCCTCTCCGTGTGTTGTTAGGTCTCCCACTATTTCCCTTGCCTTGTGGGTTTGCGTGAAGGGATTCTAGTTATATTATTTTCAAGTTTTCTCAGTGTATGTCCTATCCAATGTCAGCTCCTTTTCCTCACCTATTGGTTCTCTTGAGTCTTGTTCTCTTCCTAATCCACATTAGTTATTTAATCAAACCATTTTAGTCCTTCTATTCTGCACAGACACAAGTTAATGAATATTAGAAGTGTCTTTCGGTCAAGAAAGTATAATTGTAGCTGTAATAAGTATATCTGAAATGTGCCATTATGGCATGGAAACTCTACCTTTATCTCATTTACCATGTTTATAAATATGGTCAATGACAATTCATGGGTCAACAAAAGAAAATGTTGACACATACATAGTTGTTTTGTGAGTATTAAAAATAAAAAAATTAAGAATTAATTTACCACGTTTCATGAGTAGTCTAAAACAAAAAAGAATAACTATGTAAACTGAAAGGAACAGGGTGTGATCATATAAGATGTGTATACTTGTAAGCAAAGAAAGAATCATATACAAGTATGTAATATCAGAAACAATATCTCTATGGAGATGTCAACAACCTCAAATGGACTACTGCTTTCTTTAAATACATTTTGGTTGACATCGATAGTGTAAAAAGAAGAATAAAAAAGAAACAATGGCTAAAATAATACATACTCATATGAATGAGAGAATGAGAGAATGAGAGAATGAGAGAGAGAGAGAGAGAGAGAGAGAGAGAGAGAGAGAGAGAGAGAGAGAGAGAGAGAGAGAGAGAGAGAGAGAGAGAGAGAGAGAGAGAGAGAGAGAGAGAGAGAGAGAGAGAGAGAGAGAGAGAGAGAGAGAGAGAGAGAGAGCATGAATGTGTGGGTGTGTAAATTTGGACATCATTACTACGAATCACACTGATTTTTGCTGTTGGTGAACTTCTTGCTTGCAAAATATCATAACAGTTACATGTGAGTTTAAAACAATTATCTATGTTGGTATTAATTATGAATACAGCTATAACATGTAGACATGAGAATTGGATTAGCCAAAGATCCTAACACCATAATGAGAATGACCATTGTTTGGGCTCAAAAAGAAATGTGTAAGGCAGGTGGGTGTGATGCTAATTAATCAATCAATCAATCATGTGCCATGCCGGAAAGCGTGGGCGGTCATGACTCGCCATTTCACTCGATCACCAGTGTCATGGATCAGCTCAGTGTTCCTGTCTCGTCCATGCCATGTGGCCAAGCCATCCAGGTATTTTCCTCTCGGTCTTCCTCTTGGTCTGTTCCCCTCGATCTTGCCAGTTGTCACTAAGTTCTCCAACCCATTTCTTCTCATAACATGTCCAAAAAATTTTGACTGTCTACGTCTAATTTCTCTAATCAGTTTACGATGTTCATTTGTCTCCTGTAGTACTTGGTCATTGGTTTTTCTGTCTGTCGATGGTATTCTTTGCATTTTCCTCAGAAACCACATTTCTGCAGCCATCAGATGCTTTTCAGCTTAAATATTGAGCACAACCCACTACTGAGACCCGAACGATCAGGACTTCTCACTGGCAAGGAACACCAGGCCTCCTAAATCCAGTGAGCAATAATCAATTGATTATGTGGTTGTTTCGGGATTCGAAATTTAAATATTGAGCACAACCCACTACTGGCAACGCCGATCACATTCTGGTATGAACCTAAGGCCTATCCACGTCAATATGGAAGCACTATACTCGAGTTTCGAGTTTCGATTTGAGCTCGTCAGTAGTGCATATCCCTGACCGGATCTGGAAACAGTCCCGGATCACGCGTGTGAAGCGGGTGTGTAACCACGCGGCACACACTGGACACACCAAATTATCACAACAGAACATCACAACGCTACCCATCGTAGGCTATGCTCAAGATTGCCCAATCACCGCGACCGACGTCCGTCAATCGATGGGACCCGAACGATCAGGACTTCTCACTGGCAAGGAACACCAGGCCTCCTAAATCCAGTGAGCAATAATCAATTGATTATGTGGTTGTTTCGGGATTCGAAATTTAAATATTGAGCACAACCCACTACTGGCAACGCCGATCACATTCTGGTATGAACCTAAATTGTATAATTAGACAAAAGCAATAGCCCTAACAACTATCATGGCCAGTAGATACCTGGCAATGGATGTTTCCAATAGATCCTTCAGATATGATGACCATATTTAGTACAAATGCAGAAGATGGAATATCTTACAAACATACAATATGGAATATGTACTATACAAATACAGTAGATGGAAGATGTAAAATATTACAGATGACATGATAGAAGATGTAATATTTTACACATGTGCAATAAGAAAAATATAATAAATAGACAAGGTGGGAATGCAACTGTAGACACTAGAAGTCTGTCAACAAATATCATTACTGGATGTTTCAGATCCAATGACCATATGCAATATAAATACAGAAGATAGAAGATGTTATTCATTAGAAATACTGAAGATGTAATACTAATACAACAACTACAGAAGCAAGCATGCCTGTACGCTATGGCTGTGGAATAAAATTGCATATCCATTTCATGAGGTTGCAATAACCTCCAGCCTCTATTGACTGTCTGTGATTTACTAGGCAACTTTACATTTAGTAGTTTGCCATTGCTTTTGGAGCACAAAGTCAACATGTAAGTCCAGCTAACCAGTGTATGAACCCGCTACACCACCATCAGAAGAGAAAGTTCAAGTTTGTTAAACCTCTCAGCCATGTGAATCTCTATGGCAGTGGAAGCAATAGCTATAATATAAAGAAATTATATGTGCATTCGATGAATTAGCATGTATACCTGGCATTAAAAATAGAGGTCCACCATAGTCTCCCGCCCAGTGGCCGTCCTCTGCTTGCAGTTTGGCATAAAATGTGATTCCATTTTTAGCAGCATCTGGCACTTTTTCAGCTTTAGGTAGCTCAGGTGCTTCTTCACTCTGATAATTATAAAATCCAGTATGATATAATGGGCTGATGACTAACACAAGACTGGCTGATTCAAATCTGAAGAATGTTGATGCAATAATTTATGACCAACATAACTAAAATTACAAGCTGGCACTCATCAGTTTTTACTTATGCTGATACAAATAGATATGACTAACAAAACATAAGCAACAAGGCTGAATTAATGAAAGCAATTTTTATGCAAGATTTAATGACTAGCAACATTAAAGCTACAATGTTGCCTGCTTTTGAAGAATTATAATTCTTATTCTTCTTCTTTCAACCTTTATATCCCATTCAGGCATAGGTCCTCAACCAACTCACTCCCAGTCCTTCTATCCTTAGCTATCCAATGCAGCTCTATCCATGTTATTTATGTTTATTTTCACTTCTCTTCTTCATGTTTTTATGTGTAACACACATGAATTATAATTCCTAGGGATATATTTTAAAAGTAGGCAGCATTCATAAAAGATTGCCATATTCTCACAAATGAACAATGCATAACTTGTAGAATATTAATATATGGTTCAAATTATGTCTTTAAAGACCATTAAAACACATCACAATAGAACCATATATGCTCACTTTAAATAAAACAAGAAAATAAACAAGACAGTTTCATTTTAAAAGGTGGTGGTTGTCACCTCTGACTTAAAGTTTAAAAAAAAATTTGTATTTTTAACTGAACTCATGATTTTTATCCACCATTGTAGTTATCACATAATACGTATGTATATGTTCATGTGTTGTTGGGTGGGCTATAAAAGTACATTCTGATCTTAGCATCTCAAAACAGATATGCTATAATAGGCTTTTTAAAATAAAAAAAAAATTCTTTGGCGCTCGCTCGATTTGAACTCATGCGTGTCCATGCACACTACTTTTAGTAGTGCTGGACTGAAATTTGTGTGTAGATTAGCTTTCCTTATTAACAGTGTCCCTCGCTTATTATCCAATTGCTGACTGCATAATATACCAATAAGATGCAACATTAAAAGCACACAGTGACATAGATAAATGAAAGAAATCATGTTTAAACATTTAGTCGACACAAAAACAAACCTAGAGAAAAATGGTTTTTATTGCACAGGCTCAAGTGTCAGAGACATCAGGAACACAAATGGACAATTTTGACATTTCAACTTTGGTGAAACTATTACACAGACTCAAAGTTCAAATTAAGCAGCTTGAGCAGGTGTTGGTTACATAAATAGTCAATGTAAATGTGTGGTATATATGAAGCCACCATGGAACAGTTCCATGTAGCAACAAGATGTGCCAGATTTTTCTATCAGCAGATAGCAGGAGAACCAAGGCATAAACCCACTGGCCTAAAATACCTGTCTGCTCAGAATTTTTGAAAAAATGTAAACTACAATTAAATTAATCTCAAAGTAACTTTAAAAGAAGAACAAGAATGAGACAAAGAGGAGGAGATGAACAACAAGAAACTTATGGTGTCAAATTAACGAAGTGAGTGCAAAATCATGCTAAAAGATAAATGAATCGTACTGTATCTAATCCAAGTGAATGCTTTTCTAAGAGTGTCTGTTTTCTTGAAATTTCTTCCTCCTTCTCAAAGTACTGCCAGGTCTGACGTCCTTCCACATTGGAAAGTCTCCATCTAGTCAGATCTGTAGCTGGTTTTGTTTTGTAAGGCCCTCCCCGATTTCGCCTCATGTCATTAACATATTTGAAAGACATGATCTGGAACCAAAATAAGAAATTATGTGAAATATTAATCAAGATATAGTAACACTTGCTGAAAGAAGAGAAAAAAAACAAAACAAGGAGTGCAATTAGCAAATTAAGTGTTCTTGAAGTGAATTCCACCTCATGACTACCGGGCCAGCAGGTAAGCTTGTTGGCCACTGCACTATCTCAGCTTCCTGTAATTACAAGAGACACCTGGAAATTAGGAAAAGAACAAATCATCACATTTGAGATGGGAGTAAGAATTTACACAGCCAGACATGAGAGGGACATCAGGAGAATGAGGGGTCTTGTCAGCCAACACAGAACTGGTACTATAAGCTGCCAGATGCTTATGCATATGTCAGAGGGAGGATCTGAGCACCTATGGACATGTCCGGAGTGCAAGGATGATACCCCAACAGATAACTAACTAACTAATGTTTGAGATATTGACGCTATTGTCATCAAATTATATATTCTGCCCATAATGTCCATTACAGCTGTTCTGAAAGCATTATGGTACTAAGGAAATTGCTACCGGCAACTGCCAGCAACATACATGAACTCTGTTGTGTCCTCAAACCATTGTTGTCTAGGGCATCCTTTGTCATTTTGTAGGGACTGTATCTTTAATTATGTGCCTTTCCAGACTATGTCTTTTAATATGTCTGAAATATGCTAGTGTCCATACACTAATGGTGTTAACTGATGCCATAGTGCACAGTAATGGATATGGACTAAGTAATAAGAGTTAAAGACGAGAATTCTCAGCCATGGAGGAACAATTTGTGTTAAACATTGTGGAGCACATACGACAAACACTTCTACTATCAGAGTGAAAATGGAGATAGAGGCAGTCACCACAGGCTAATTTGTTTTTTGATGCAACCGCTCAAGTGTAGTCCACGCACTGGACTGATTTTTGCATGTGGATTAACTTTCTCTATTACCAGTGTTCCTTGTCATCAGGCGGACCCACTCTGACTTCAAAGGTACTTGTAATTTACATCCCCAAGTCAACATTTTAGTCCAACTGACCGTGATGGGGTTGAACCCGCTACCTCAGCATCAGCACACCAGAAATTTAAGAGCGAGTGTTCTTATCCATTCGGCCATGCTGACCTCACCACAGTTTATTATCTGAGACAATTAATTGAAAAAGTCATTGTGTTTGACTTAGTTTATACTTCATAATATTCACAACTAATGGTTACAGTGTGAGTGCATACATGGATCTACTGTCCTCACTATGCACAGGCAACAACAATATGAAAAATGATATTCTAGTTTGAAAAGCATATTTAGTCATCATCATCATCATCATCATCATCACTGTCATCAAAGTTGTTCAGCGATAAGGCTGGATTTAAAGCTGCCCAATATGCTTCACCACAGTGTCTATTCACTGCTGTTCTCTTCAGTCTCTGCACACCTTGGAAATTAGTTTAGTAGAGACATTGAAAATTAACAAGATATTATCGTCAATAAATAGCTTCCATTTGTACAATACCAATAATCAATTAAATGGACTTTGTTTATTGATTTATTTTTGTTTTAGTCTGAGGTATGAATTATTTGTTCTGAGACATTGGAGACAGACTACAAATTTGCAGAGCATGTGCCTACCTCAAAGTCATCACAAACACACAACATCCACTGCACAGTGAAATTAAGAAGATAAAGAGCAGAAGATTAAAAAGAGGAAAGTCATGGATGGGTCAAGCCGAAGACATTCTTCCACAGGTGTGTTCACTTGAGGACTTAGAACCTGGCGAGGAGTGGGCACGATTTCTGTACGTCCTTTTCAGTTTGCATCTAGACAGAAAATGCAGACAAGAAAATCTGGCTGCTGTGGAGGCGGGAGTACAGGCTTTGATCTTTGAGAATTCTTTGGAAGGTGATGCTGTCATTTACACAGATGGGTCGGTCGGTCAATGAGTGAGAAGTTCATGGGCTTTTACGGCTCAGGCTGGAGGGAAAATTGTGAAAGAAGATTCTGATGCTTTTGCTTTGACCACAAGTAGCCTGACTATGGAAGTCATGGCAGTAAGTAAAGCAATAACATGGCTCGCGGCACAGACATTCACTAGGGCATGTTTCCTTAGTGACTCAATGAGCATGCTCAAGAAGCTAGAGATGGGGTGGATCTGAAGAGAGTGGCTGCTGTCTCTGGAGCGGTCTCAGCTGGCAAAGACTGGTTACATTTTCATGCCAGGGCATGCAAGAGTACAAGGAAATGAGCAGGCTGACAAGCCCGCAGGTAAGGCTACTGTGGAAGGCGGACGGGTCATGGACCAGGCTGACATTCTGAATGCTCTACGAGAAGTAAGACTTTTGTGAGAACCTTGTAGATGACTGTGAATCTACAACCATGGGCAGACTGCAAGAAGAGCAAATTAAAAGAGGTGTGGCCAAACCAGAACATTACGCTGGAAGCCAAAGAAGATTAATAAACCAACACAGAATTGGTGTCGTCAGTTGCTACACGCGGCGGGATTTACTGAGGAGGGGATCCGAGCACTTTAGGACTGAATGGTTTGATGTGCAATGAGGATGATCTGTCGACTAACTAACTAACTATTATTTGTTCGGAGGCTGTGATATTTATGTTTTTGCAAAGTATTTACTGGTTGAAACATTCACATTCTATCCGTACTTGTCTTTCATTTGTTAAGCTTATTAAACATATTTACGTTAATTCATTATCAATAAAACAACCAGCTTAATAATTAAGATGCCGACTTTTGATTAAATGAATTCAGTAGAAGGGGGAAAGTAGATGTCAAAGCAGATAAATACATATACTGCACACAGCAGCAACAGCATGTATACATTCTCATACATAAACATATACTGCACACCACAGGAACAGCATGTATACATTCTCATACATAAACACATATACTGCACACCACAGGAACAGCATGTATACATTCTCATATATAGACACATATACTGCACACCACAGGAACAGCATGTATACATTCTCACACATAAACACATATACTGCACACCACAGGAACAGCATGTATACATTCTCATATATAGACACATATACTGCACACCACAGGAACAGCATGTATACATTCTCATACATAAATACATATACTGCACACCACAGGAATGGCATGTATTATTAATCACTCTTTTGCATACACCATGACAGAGTTAAACTACTATTCTGGTGGTAGAGTTAATAAAACAGTTGAATATCAGAAGTGAGTATACCTTGTACAATCTTCCTATAATTATTAATAACTATTATTAATATTTTAAACTATAAACTGTTCTATGTAGTTAGTACATAATTCTATTTAATCTTCTACTAACGAAAGCAGTACCTGTCCTGTTGAACTTGTTATTATTAAATAATAATGTTATCACGTTTGCATATCATCATTTTCCACTGTGCAAAAAAATATTAAATGTTATCTTTTCAAAACTGGGCCTTATACTAATATAATACAATACAATATCATTTAGTAAGGCTTAGCCTAAGCATCAATATCCTGGTGTAAGCCTGACGACAGACCTAGCTAGCAGACGCTGTCACTAAATACAGACAAAGTGACATGATGCATTATTGTATACCCGTTATATTTGATTGTATGTACTATTACTACTTTACTCTTAGTCTCTATATAGTCTATTCTATGTATATGAAGCCGGTCTCCGTGGTGAAGGGCTTGCGGACGCAAAACGTAAGCCCGCTTACCCACGTTCGAAACACAGCTGGACTGATTTGGCAGCAGACCGCTTTGCGCTGGGTTTTAACTAGTTGGTATGGGAGTTGGTCATTCAGAAAACAATGGCAAACTACTGAACGTAAAATTGCCAAAACATCAACAAGAGCAGTAAAATGTTGGTGTTAACAGCTATGTCCTGTAAAAAGGATGGGGGAAATGTATATGGAGTTCTGCTGTATTGAATAGGTAGCAGTAGTACAGCCTCGGAGATAAGTAGCAACGTTTTTTTCCCTTCATATTTTCAATTTCTCTCCATTGCTCTCAGTTTATCTTTTTTAAATATCTTCTCATCCCGTCCTTATGCTTTAACTGATTGCCTGCCGGAGACCGAATGGTCGGTTCTAGAGCCCAAATTTGGTACCCAAAAACCGACTCATCGGTTCCATATATATAGTGCTCTAATTGATCCGTTTCTCCGTTTTAGTCCACAATTTTTAGTGTCCCATTGAATTAAACTTCACAAGGAAAGATTTCCTTTCCGTTCGTGTGACAATCACGCATGGCCAACAATGGCCAACAAGATTAACACGCATGGCATGAGATTCCAAATGATTTTTGTGATTCGAAATTCGAAGTGCAATACCTTCTGGTTGTGGACCTCATATATTTTAATAAAATTACCGTTTTAAACAATTTTATATTATAGTTATTGTGATGTAAAGGACTTTGTGAAAGATTCTAAAACCAACCATGTGCAGTAGTCAGTTAATTATTTAGAAGATGGTCAGATAATATAAAAAGAAATTTTACAGTGATAGTTCCTCAGAATATATGGCAATAGAAGAAGATGTGAAAGTTATGTGCTTCATAATTTTATGATTTCATTGTGTTTTATTCGTGTTATGGAGCAGTTCTTGTGATATTCTTGAACACAAGTGGTGTGTACCATTCTATTATTCACGAAATTTAACTGGATTAGCTGCCATGGATAGAAAATAACACCTTGGTAAGTGAATTTTTTTCATATTTTTTAACACTTCTTTAATTTCAATTGTTATTACTAAACCTCTCATTATTGTCATAATATTTGTAACCTATGAATTAATTATTAACATTGTCATGTTCCCTGTGCAATCCTCTTTAATTTGATATGTAATACAATAAATCTGCTACTATTTTAACCATTTTAAAAGCATTAATGTGACACACCCCTACTTCAAATTTTCTGCCTTGAATTTCTGTTTGGTCAGGACCACTTTTTTGTTTGGCAGGCAATCAGTTAATGTAGACACCGGAGGATCTTCTCCTGTGCTATATTAATTATTATATGTTGTGTTTCGTGCATGTATTTGTTTGCTGATGAAGGCTAGTCAGTCGCCGCAACGTCTTGTATGTGTCGTAATTCTGTTATGTTTCAAAACTGCATTCATGATTTAAACTTAAACATGCAATCATGCATTCATTGAATGATTCAATATAACATAACACAAAGTAATGAAATGATTACTTTGTGTTAGTTACTTATTTTATATTGAATGAATCAGAGTATGATGTTTAAGTTTAAATTTAATTTAGTGATGCTTGCGGCTTGTAGTCAATTTACACACAAAAAACCTCACAATAATGATGCTATATAAATTAGCACAAATATTAACTTCCACTTAATAAGACACTGTTTTTTCCTTTAGAAAAATGATTACCGGTGTAGTGATTTGCTACTCTTATCTACTATAGTTCTAGTTCTTTCATAAACTGCTGATTTCGCCGAGTCCAATCGGCGTCTGCAACTCGTTTGTGTTTTGAAACCACATTCAGCGACGAGCACCCGACTTCCTTTCTGCCTCAGGTCTCGTCTCGGCCTTTTAGCTAAGATCAAAGTGTAATTCCTGCACTTGATCTTGACAGGGGCCGGGATGATCACCCAACGCAACCGACACACAGGGACGCGGGACCTAGTGGGGCGGCTCTGGCCCCTTTGGGAACCGTGAGCCCTTTAAAAAAAAAACAAAAAAAACTCAGGTGCTTCGAGAAGCTAATTTTAAATAAACTGCTAGTACTGTATGTGGCTCAGTCATGCACCTAAGTGTCTATGGCACAGGTGTCAAACTCAAGGCCCGCGGGCCACATCAGTCCCGGCGTACAAACATCATATCAGGCCCCAAAGGTCCCAACCGACGTACTAATATATTCGGCCCGAGAGAGAATTGTAGGCAAAAATATTTTTTTAATGGCCACGATATAAAATTATAAAGTGAAAATCAAATTCCCTAATGATAGGCTACCCGAGAGCGTTCTCGCTTCGATCAGAGTAAGCGAAAATAAAAGTGTAGTGAGTGGATGTTCGTCGTATAGTGACCTAGCAACGTTCAGTTGCTCGCTTTGGGTTGGCGCGCAAGAAATGAAAGTAGTGGCATTTCAAGAGAAGCTGCGCTTATGGGAAATGCACCAATGCAACCTGTCTCACTTTTCTTGTTGCCAAGCAATGTTAAACCAAGTCAACGCTATGGTGTTTTCCAATGCACACTTTGCTGAAATACTTAGCTTACTTCGCGCCGAGTTTGCACGGCGCTTTAGTGACTTTGAAGCACAGAAAAGTAACTTCGAGCTGTTTCGAAACCCATTTGCCATAGATGTGGAAATTGCACCTGTAAATTTGTAGATGGAATTAATATAGCTGCAGTGTAATGGGACACTAAAGGCAAAGTACGACAATGTGGGGCTTGCACAGTTCACTCGTTTCATTCCTGAAGAGATGCCCCGGCTTCGTCTACATGCGACTAGAACCTTGAGCAATATTTGGTAGCACATATCTGTGTGAGCAGCTGTTTTCTGTGATAAAGATTAACAAAACATCACACAGGAGTCGTCTCACGGATGAACACTTGCAGTCCATCATGAGAATCTCAATGACACAGAACATTAATCCCAACCTAAACGAATTTGTAGCCAAGAAAAGATGTCAGTCATCGTGCTCTGACAAATCGACATAAGAGTGAAATGTGTATACTAATGATTTTTTTTTAAAAATTATTAAAACGTTTTTTTTCTGCTTTAATTTATATTAATGTTTTTAAAAGTTTTAATTTTCACTTATTGAATGTTTATCCTGTTCGGCCCGCAGCCTTACGTGTGATGTGACACCCCTGGTCTATATGCCGGCTCCATGGCCGAGGGGTTAGCAGCTTTCTCCGCTAACCCCGAATACTCTCGTCACGTGACGCGACAAGAATTAGCAGTGGTTCGAATCGCAAAAGTGACTTATGAGAGTATGGAGCCGGTCGCTCAGAAAGTCGTGGCGTGCTGATGAGCGTAATCTAGCCTAGAAATCAACATACAGCTGAAAGATGCTGGTGTTGACCGCAATATCCTGAAACAGGATGGAAAAGCGGAAAAAAAAAAAAAAAAAAAACAAACCCCTGGTCTATGTCATCGCCTCCTTATAATGACCCTGTTTTCTGTGTGTGTGTGTGGGGGGGGGGGGGATGTCAGAGTGACCATCGGTATATCAGAGTTGGGAGCAGTTTGGTGCCCTAAGGCAAGTTTCGGGACCGTCGATGATTGGAAATTTTTTTTCTTCTAACTTTTTACTTTTATTTCGTACAAAACAGTGTATTTATAAGACAAGGTGTATTGTTTGTTTCCCTTTACATTTGCGAATACAACAAATACATTCACATACAGATATGATACTATTACATTTATGGCAAGGTGCAATTATCTACACATTACATGATGATGATGATGGTGAAGAAATTATCTACTCTCATTCATACTTCAATAGAAAATCGTGCATACTCCAAGTATTCTCATGCACACGTAGTTTTATTTAAATACGTTTAAACGTATCACTGAATGGATCATACTTGAAACATCGCAACAAGCGTCCCATTTTACAAAGTAAATTAAAAACAGGTAAGTGTGGCTTTTCCAGCGAGCGCGATAGAGAGAAAGAGATAGACAGACAGACAGACAGAGAGACAGACAGACAGACAGACAGACAGGCAGGCAGACAGGCAGACAGACAGACAGATAGTGTCAGAATCTCCGAGGCAGCTTCATCTCCCCCGCCTGGCAACAACCAGGTGCGACCGTGAACTAGACTAACAGCTACTACGCAGGCGATGGCCAGAGGTCAGCGTCGTGCACGGAGACCACGAGAACGGAAAGCAGGGCCAACGAGGGAATCACTGCTGGTAGCTCAGACAGCATTGGACAGCGAGACCGGACGGACATGAAAGAGTGTTGCTGCGTATGAGTCGAGACTGATGGAAGAAAGCTTGTATGCTTTGTTTGAGTAGAGTGACGATTGCGTGAGTGATATATTCAGTTGTATTTATGATATTATTGATATCTTGCATTGTATGTTTCTGACAAGGGCATTATCGCTAACTTTGAGCGATGCCTGATGTGACTGCGTTTTGAGAGGTGCGATTAAAGTGTTTGAGTTATATCGCCGTGTGTTTGTACACTCATTATGTGTGTGTGAGTGTTTCACGCCTGTTAGTGAACACGAGCCTTTGGTCATCTAATCAAGACCCTGACAGGAGTGAACGTGGGTAGCTCGTCCGGTTTTGGACATTAAGATCTTGTGGTTGAAAAAGGAGAGAAAGTTGTAAAAACATTTGTATTAGGACGAACGTTGGAAGCTCGTCCGTGTTTGGACCATACGAAAGATAGTGTGTTTGTATTAGGAGTGAACGTGGGATGCATCGTCCGGCGTATGAACCGGTTAAATTGTGGTAAATTTGAACGACTTGTGAACGACAGATCAGATAGAAAATATGAGTGAACGTGTAAGACGTGTTAAAATGCAATGGAGTTAAATAGTTCTGTAAAGCGAACGAAAGTTGCAGAGAAGAAGTCATACTGAATTGAAATCTGAAAGTACGACGAGACGACTGTACAAACATACTTGACGTACATACAAACCTATAACACTTAGCTGACAATACATACACCACAAAAACATACACATACTAATATTTTCTCTCTCCAAAAGTAAACAGGTTTTTCATCTGAAATTGTAAAGTACCAAGGTCATTTTCCTGGCTGTAGAAGACCAATCATCCATTCTCTGGTGAAATTGCCAACAGACTTCCAGAGTTTCAAAATTCCAGTGTCACTTAAGTATTTTTTTCTCATATACTTTTGTTCGGGTCAGGCCTTGACTGTGTAGTTATTTTGTCATTGTATATGATATAATTACTGTATTTAGTAGCATATTATAACTATTTTGCATATAAACCTGTGTAACTATTTTGCAACACCACCATGTCTTCGTTACACGACTTTATTGAATCTGGATTAAAGTTAAAGTTAACCGGAGATGAATTAACAAAGTGGAGTGAGGTAAAATATGCAGAGCATGTCCAAGTACAGGAAAAAGCCAAAGAAAGGGAGGACAGAGCTGCTGAAAGGGAACTGAAAAGGGCAGATTTAGAAGCTAGGAAGGCAGAAACAGATGCCGATATGAGAAAGACGGAGTTAAATGCTAAGAATAAGCAGGCAGAAACAGACGCTGAGCTAAGAAAGACTGAGATTACTGCACAAAGCAAAAGAGAAGAACTCGAAATACAGTTAAAAATTAAACAGCTAGAGCTCGAAACATCAGTCGATAGAGATACCAGAAAGCTAGAAATGAAGGAAAAAGAAAATCAATACAAAAAGTATCAAGGGATTGTCAAAAATTTCGTTACTAGGGACTGTATCTCAGCATTTACCCAGAACTTTGAGACAATAATGGAACATTATCAGGTCCCAGTTACAGATTGGAACATCATCTATATGAGGAGTCTGTCTGGGGAACAACTAAAAGTTATAGAGACTATCCCCAAAGAGTTAAGAAAGGACTATCATTATATGAAAGCTAAAATTATGGCTAATTTCCTATTAGATGAAGCTGGGTACAGAGAACAGTTTGCTAAGTTATCTCCAAAAGCAACACAAATGTTCTCTGACTACACTTCAGTAGTACAGGATGTATTTAGTAAGTGGTTATCATCAGCTAAAATTGATAACAATTTTGATAAGTTGAAAGATCTCATATAAAGAGATAAAATCATCTCTTTTCTACCACCACCCTTCTCAAAATTTTTGTAAGAGTGTGAATGTGAGAGTGTACAGCAGATTGAAAAACGCGGTTAGGCATACTTTACAGCAAATAAAGATTGTTTTACAAATGTGCTGAAAGATACTGAATTCGTAGCTGCTGCTACCCATGAAAGATCAAAACCAAATACTTACAACAGACAGAAACCTTTCAGGCAAACTGCGGGTAACAATTATCGTTGTAAATATTGTAATTTTCAACACAATGAAAGTGAGATGTGTGACAAACACCCTGGGTATCATACATACTGCCATAAGACAGGCACGCCAGAAGAAGATACAAGGAAAAAGAAGAAAGGGATTTTCCAAAAGGATGCACCAAAGTGGAACGACGCATAGGAAAAACCAAGGGAGACAGACCCAAAACGTCATAGGACAACAAAGAGTCAGACGTTGTGAGGCTGTGGTGCTAAACGGTCGTGTTTTTCTGAAGCCCGTGTCAGCTGGATATCTCGATGCGATGATTCCGAGGATCGGCAAGTAAACAACAGGAGGAAGAAGTTATTGACAAAGAAGCAATCAATGGAAGGACAAGGACCGGGAGCACAAAACCTAGATGAATCCTGAATTCGGAACTATGAAATAGCAAACCAAGCTTCAAGGTGAACAGGATAGAATAGGGAGATCATTCGTAGACAACACATAGACGCCGACCCTGCATTAAAGGGCAGTTTATAGTCTAGGAGAGCTCAAGCCTATTATTATTCAGTGCATAATTAAATGTTTGACGGTAAATTTCATATTGAGCATTGCGGGATTTACTACAAGACACATACTTACAGAATTATATAGACAAGCAAGACAGAGAAAGAAAGAACTACAAACGTGTAACCAAATGCTACCTTTGCAAAGCGTACGGCCACTGGCGTCATGCATGTAAAGGAAAGCAGATGACTAGAAAAGCCAACGCGGCAATGTTTGATAGCTCTTCCTCTGATGAAGAACTATTAGAGAGGCAACATCCAGCTAATGCAGCTGAAACCATTGATGTTTTTCATCTGGGAAAGTGCTCAACCTGTAACCGCTTCCATAAAGATGGCGTCTTAACATGCGACCACTCCATACCTATAGCAAATGAGGAAGCAAATCTTGTTATAGATTCGAAAGGCAAGCTGAATATCCATCAAGGTTATGTTAACGGCAAAGTAGCCAGTGTTTTACGTGACAGCGGAAGCACCCTCATTGGTTTGAATAAAGACTTTATCTTACCTGAAGATTACACAGGCAAACATACGACATGCAGAGCTTTCTCAGGAAATATTGAGAAATACCCACTTGCATGGGCATATATTCAAACACCATTCTTGACAGGCAAGGTTAAATGCGCAGCATTGTGTAACCCATGTTGTGATATTATTGTTGGTAACCTGCCAGAAGTGAATGATATGCCACATGATTGTGTAACATCTTGCTGTGAAAGTACTTTAGCAAATGCAGTAACTAGATCAACTGTTGAATTACAATCTCAGACCGAGAAAACTGAGACCTTAGAATTATTAAGTCCTAGTATAACGCCTCTTAAGAACATGAGGGAAGATTTTGTAAAGGCACAAAAGGCCAATGTATCATTAGAAAAATATTTTAACACCATTCTTGACAGGCAAGGTTAAATGCGCAGCATTGTGTAACCCATGTTGTGATATTATTGTTGGTAACCTGCCAGAAGTGAATGATATGCCACATGATTGTATAACATCTTGCTGTGAAAGTACTTTAGCAAATGCAGTAACTAGATCAACTGTTGAATTACAATCTCAGACCGAGCAAACTGAGACCTTAGAATTATTAAGTCCAAGTATAACACCTCTTAAGAACATGAGGGAAGATTCTGTAAAGGCACAAAAGGCCAATGTATCATTAGAAAAATATTTTAAACTTGTGGGCCAAAAGCCAAAACTAACAAAGAATGCTAGCTGGCACTTTGATTTGAAATGTGGTATCCTTACAAGGTACTACACAAAGATGCCAATACCATTGCACAAACGGTGTTACCAACTGAACACCGCAATAAAGCATTTGCAACTAGCACATGATATAACTTTTGCAGGGCATATGGCCTATGCCAAAACCAGAGCAAGAATTTTAACACAGTTCTACTGGCCTAAGTTCTGCAGTGATATCAAGCAGTACTGTAGATCTTGTGACATCTGCCAGAAGCTTGTGAAAAAAGGGAAACACCCTCAAGCAGAACTGTAATCAACAGATCTTGAAAGTAGGCCGTTTGAGAAAATCTCAGTTGATATCGTAGGTCCTTTAAACCATGTTACATCAAGAGGGAATAAGTATATTCTAACTGTAATTGATCTATGTACAAGATGGCCTGAGGCTATTCCGCTTAAGAATATTACTTCTAAGGATGTTATAGAAGTCTTTTTCCACATCTTCGCGAGAATAGGTTTTCCTGATACGATTCTATCTGATAGAGAAAGTCAATTTATTTCTGCGGCGACTCAAGCCTTTAACAAAATGCTAGGCATAAAACAGTGTTTGAACAGCCCATATCACCCTCATTCAACGGGTATCATAGAGAAGATGAATGGTGACTTGAAACATATGTTAGCGAAAGTCACCCAAGAATGCCCAAATGACTTGGACACCTTTTTACCTGCCACACTTTTGCTTACCGAGAAGTACCTCCCTCTAGCACTGGTTTGTCACCTTTTGAGCTAGTATATGGTGCCAAACCACGCGGCCCATTATCTATTTACCATACTTTATTAACTGAACTTGATAATGAACATGTTGAAACCCTACTACAATAGAGGCGGAGACCAAGACTAGACAGCAGCAAGCACAACTGTAGTGGACCACACAGACTCAGAAGATACAGACGAAATACCGGTTCCATCACTTGATACGACTGACACACTACAAGACATTAAACTATGTCCTGATCTTTCTCAGACTGAGACCGACAATTGCAGACAACTGTTACAAGATTATAGGACCATTTTCTCCAACCATCCAGGACAGACAGACTTAGTGCAACATCAAATCATACTGACGACCCACTTACCAATAAAATGCAGACCGTACTCAATACCCATACACTACAAGGACAAACTACATCAAGAAATTGTAGAACTGGAGAAAAACGAAATCATTAGAAGATCACAATCACATTATTGTTCTCCTATTGTGATTGTCAAAATGAAGGACAACTCAATACGCCTATGCGTTGACTATCGGAAACTCAACGCAATTACACAGTTCGATTTAGAGCCCATGGCTAACTGTGAGGACATACTGACAGAGATGACAGACGCCAAATATTTTACTAAACTTGACATGACGAAAGGGTACTGGCAAATACCCATGACCGTGGACTCCATACACTTGACAGTATGTGCCACACCCTGGTGACTATACGAATGGCTTAAACTACCATTCGGGTTAGTCAATGCCCCAGCAACAATTGTAAGGATGACAAGACTGCTACTGGCAGACATACCAAACATACTTTCATACATGGACGACATTTGCATAATACTAGGATAATGACAGAACGCCTAACAACCCTACAACAAACATTTGAACGCATCAGACACCACGGCCTAACAGTGAAACCATCAAAGGTAAAAATTGCCTACCATGAAATCACTTTTCTAGGATATAAAATTTCCAATGGCTTTGTTACAACTGATGACAATATTGTTTCGAAAATTCTAAAATTGTCACTTCCTACAACCAAGAAGGAAGTAAGGAGCATGCTAGGTCTACTGAATTATTATAGACGATTCATACCTAATTTTTCTAGTTTGACAGAAAGTTTTACAAATTTACTAACCAAAAACCAACGAAATAAAATTGTAAACAGGGTAGGCCTGAGACCAGCATTTACAAAAGTATTGTCGTATTTCTCATGTAATCCCATCCTTAAATTGCCAAATTTGGACATTCCTTTCATATTGAGAACTGACGCGAGTACCATAGCGATCGGGGCTGTTTTGTTACAGACCTATGATGACATCTTACATCCAGTTTGTTACGTAAGTCTCAAATTGACACCAAGAGAAAGGAGATGGTCGACTCCAGAATTGGAAGCCCTGGCTCTAATTTTTTCTGTTAAAAAATTGTCTACATATTTGTTAGGTAAACACTTCATCGTGGAGACAGACAACAACCCGTTAACTATTATTACCACAAGTACACCAACAAACCATAGGATCGCAAGAAGAGATTAGGCACATCAGCGGCTCTGAAAATACGATTGTAGACTTACTTTCCAGATGTCCTTTCGAGATGTCCGATGACAGACTGACTACGCCTGAGCGCAAAGATTAAGGCAGTGAACATGGCCTGTCTCATATAGCGCTCAGATACCTATCACAATCCGGCGAATTATCGTGGAAGTAATCCAAAGAACGCTGTGACAAGTGATTTATTGTGATAAGGACATAGTCCTCCTATTTATTTAAATTATATTTTTAACAAGTGAATATGTGGAATAGATGAAATATTAGAATGATAAAGACCGTATTTTAAACACGTAGTGAGATTTATACGAACAATGATCAAGAACAGTACTACAGGTGTGTACAAACTTACCTGATGCCACCTTCTGGTAATATCCGTAGTACCGAAGCTTATGAATACTTGTGATAGAAGCACAGCAGAGTGGTCTAACATTTTAACGCTACAACTGTGTTATATAGACGACAGTTAGAAAGTAAACACATCCAGAACAGTTTAATCCGTACTTCTATAGAACAGTGTCATCCGAACAGTGTTATCCGAACATGGGAAAGAACAGTGTAGTACTCCAACGTGTGAACACATCAAGTGTACATAAATTGTACACTTTTTTTTTGGTGGCCTTAAGAGGCCAATAAAAAAAAATGTTGTTTCCTGACAGAGGGGAAACGCATCATTTAGCTTTATTTATCATATAAATTGTACACTTCCGTTTTCTTTTCCCCCGGGAAGGTTAACCCGGTCAACAAATGCCCGCAGAAGTCGGATGTGTCGGCCTAACGGCGCAAGAACGCAGCTCTGCTGTAAACAGGCACAACACAATCACATCCGGAAAAAAACTCCGGATGAACGCAGAAGAAGAAGAAGAAGAAGTTTCCTTTTCGAACCATTTAGTTAAATTTAGCAAAAGTAGCAGACTATATAAATAATAGTCACAAAGGAATGACACTTGAGAAAACTTTGGGACACCAAATTTACATAAATTTAATTGTATGAAAGGATTTATATATTTGTGATCTAAGAATCATTGATTGATTGATTTTTTCTCAATGTTGCCAACTATGTCACTATTGAAAATAAATATCAAACTATGACGCTTAGAATAGAACTCCCGCAGAAGTCGGATGTGTCGGCCTAACGGCGCAAGAACGCAGCTCTGCTGTAAACAGGCACAACGCAGTCACA
Organism: Cepaea hortensis; assembly: GCA_963921405.1. Taxonomy (NCBI): domain Eukaryota; kingdom Metazoa; phylum Mollusca; class Gastropoda; order Stylommatophora; family Helicidae; genus Cepaea; species Cepaea hortensis. The sequence continues at coordinate 79,333,430 of OY992878.1, forward strand.
TCCGGAAAAAAAAAATCCGGATGAACGCAGCAGAAGAAGAAAAATAGAACTTACAAATGTACTTTATTTTTGTGTGTGGAAAGAATGTGGAAATTATCTCCCATAACGTTTCACCATTACAGTAAGGGAAACAATTTGAAATATTGGGAAAATGTAAACATGTATATAATGTCTTGTTCAGAATAGTCAGAACAACTACACTTCACCATGTGACATCAACTATGCGTGGACTATAACTACTAAAGTTGAGGACCAGAATTGGACTATCCGACCATATCGGTTGGCGTCTAGTTCTGAAGTCATCTAAGAAGTGATGACTTAAGGCCTGACATGTCTCTTTTTGTGATTTTATTATTTTGTCGGGAGGTAGCGCGTTGCTTGAGAGATAGCGTTAGTCGCGGATAACTACCGGACTGGCTGAGTCCATTATCAACCTAAGTACAAATCCAACTAGGGGAAAGTACTTGATGAGAGTAGCCTTATGGCATTACTGAAGAAAGCATATATCATGCAACTACCCAGTAAACTTCAATGAATACAAAAGAGTCATTTAATATGACAAACAGGTTGTCGATTCTGACGTTACATTATTAATGTAACCAAACTATAAACACCAGTAATGAAAGGGTATACCTTTCATAAGAGGGGGCGGCGGAGAATGTCAGAATCTCCGAGGCGGCTTCATCTCCCCCGCCTGGCAACAACCAGGTGCGACCGTGAACTAGACTAACACAACAGCTACTACGCAGGCGATGGCCAGAGGTCAGCGTCGTGCACGGAGACCACGAGAACGGAAAGCAGGGCCAACGAGGGAATCACTTCTGGTAGCTCAGACAGCCTTGGACAGCGAGACCGGACGGACATGAAAGAGTGTTGCTGCGTATGAGTCGAGACTGATGGAAGAAAGCTTGTATGCTTTGTTTGAGTAGAGTGACGATTGCGTGAGTGATATATTCAGTTGCATTTATGATATTATTGATATCTTGCATTGCATGTTTCTGACAAGGGCATTATCGCTAACTTTGAGCGATGCCTGATGTGACTGCGTTTTGAGAGGTGCGATTAAAGTGTTTGAGTTATATCGCCGTGTGTTTGTACACTCATTATGTGTGTGTGAGTGTTTCACGCCTGTTAGTGAACACGAGCCTTAGGTCATCTAATCAAGACCCTGACAGATAGATAGATAGATAGATAGGTAGGTAGGTAGGTAGGTAGGTAGGTAGGTAGATAGATAGATAGATAGATAGATAGATAGATAGATAGATAGATAGATAGATAGATAGATAGATAGATAGATAGATAGATAGATAGATAGATAGATAGATAGATTGAGCGAGCGAGAATGAGAGAGGGAGAATGAGAGAGGGGGCTGGGGTGATAACAAACCCCAAAAAAGACAAGGATTGTGAATTTAGCTGTATTGGGTAGTGACTTTATAACAAGCACAATGAATTTACTTTGGGTTGTTGGAGTTAGTGTGGAGATTAAAGACATTATTGCCTTGGTCAAGGTTGGAATACTTTTTTGTTTTGTTTTGGAAATTGTATACATTTTAATGACAATTTTTACTCGTTGACAGCATATTTTCTCAGAGGGTAAAGGCTCTGTTTCCTCAGTTCCTTCTTGCTCTTGCATGACCCTGGTCTTCTTCTATAGGAGATCTTTGGGCTTAATGGCCTCCTTGCTGTAAAATTAACGCAGATTGTCTTTTTGTGTCTGTTTGATGACGGCGAGAACTCTGTCAACAGACATTCCTACTGTACAGATCTTGCCCAGTTTGACCCCAGCACCGCCTGTAACTTTAGCCACGCGCAAGATCTTCAACTCCTTGTTCAAATCATCCAGTTTCTTGGGAAGCTCTTCCTTCTTCTTGCCTCGCAGATCCTTTGCTTTGACTTCAGCCATCTTGGCTAGTATTCCATAAACGATATGTAGTGAGTACACATTTAACAAACTTAAGTAAAAGCATATACAACATTGGATGCTTAGTGAGAACAAATGGAGGACACTCAGACGCCTTCACCATAAGATCTGGAGTACTACAAGGTTGTGTCCTGACCCCCTCCCCCCTTTTTGTTCATAATCTATATAGACAACATATGTAAAGAAACCAGCCAAACAGAGACCGCAAGAACACCGCACGACTAACAGAACACAGAAGAAGTACCAACTACAAATTACACCATTAAAAAACTCCAATTTGTGAACGATTAAGCGCTTATAGCAAAATCAAAAACAGAATTACAAGATTCCATGAAGTGTGTCAGAAACATAACATGAAAATTCATCATCATCAAGTGCCCTGCCAGCTGGCGTAGGTGTTCATGGCTCTCCACAGATCTCGGTCTTTGGTTTTCTGGATCAACTCTGCTGCTGATATTCCTCCATGCCACCGTCTCAATCCATCCAGCATCATTTTTCTTGGTCTGCCTACGCCTCTCTTCCCCTCGATCTTTTCAGTTGTCACAATGTTCTCCAATGTCTGTCTTCTCATCACATGACCGAAGAAAGATGTTTGTCTCTTTCTTATTGTTGTATATAATGTTCTAGTTTCATTAGCCTGTTTCAGGCAGTCGTTGTTAGTTACTCTGGCAGTCCAAGGAATTCGCAACATTCGTCTCAGGAACCACATCTCTGTTGCTTCTAATTTCTTCTTAATTTGTTCATTTACATTCCAAGATTCACTGCCATACAGCAAGACTGGTTCTACATAGCATTTCAGCACTCTCTTTCTTACATTCAGTGACAGTGACTTATTGCATAAGATACTCTTCATTTTCTTAAATGCGGCTTTTGCTTGCCCTATTCTGCTCTTAATCTCTGTTGTACATCTTCCATCTAACCTTATAAGTGCCCCTAGGTATCTAAAATTATCCAATTGGTTAAGCATTTTTCCTTCTATTTCTATGTCACATTTTGATGTCACCATTTTCTCTGATATCACCATTGTTACTGTTTTCTTGATATCCAAGGAGAGTCCTTTCCTAGCACTCTCTGTTACTACAGTGTCCAACAGTTGTTGTAGGTCTGTTGATTTATCCGCCACCAATACTGTGCCACCTGCATAGCGTATATTATTTATATTTTAACCTCCAAATAATATTCCTGGCATCTCTTTGATGAAAATTAGCACAAGTAAAACATAGGTAATGACCATATTCAAAGAAGAGAACAAACACAACAAAGATTCATCTAAATAACCCCCCCCCCCCCCCTCCCCAAACCGAAACAAGTAAAGAGCTTCGTGTACTTAGGAAATATAATATAATCAAACGGCAAATCAGAAGATGAGATAGAAAATAGATGTAATAATGTAATCCAAGTCATCTAACAAATGACACCAATACTGAAGAACAAACACATATCAATAATTACTAAGAAAGCACTCTACAACACAATCTTCCTACCAACTCTATGCTAAGGCTATCAATGCTAAACCTGGAAAATTACAGAAAAGGCGAAAAGAAAAACCACAACAGCAAAAATGAGATTCCTGAGAGATCCGGGAAGGTTAACCCGGTCAACAAATGCCCGCAGAAGTCGGATGTGTCGGCCTAACGGCGCAAGAACGCAGCTCTGCTGTAAACAGGCACAACGCAATCACGTCTGGAAAAAAAAAACTCTGGATGAACGCAGAAGAAGAAAAAGAAGAAGAAGAAGAAGAAGAAGAAGAAGAAGAAGAAGAAGAAGAAGTCGGATGTGTCGGCCTAACGGCGCAAGAACGCAGCTCTGCTGTAAACAGGCACAACGCAATCACGTCTGGAAAGAAAAAAAAACGCTGGATGAACGCAGAAGAAGAAGAAGAAGAAGAAGAAGAAGAAGAAGAAGAAGAAGAAGAAGAAGAAGAAGAAGAAGAAGAAGAAGAAGAAGAAGAAGATTCCTGAGAAAAATACTCAATGTTTTAAGATGAGACAAATTCAGAAATGAAGAAATCAGGAATAAAGTGGGGGTTATAGCAGCACTAGATTTTATTAGAAGGCAGCAAGTCAAATGGTTTGGCCATGTAACTAGGTTACCAACTAACAGTATACCACAACAAGCAATGATGTACAGACCAGAAGAGGCCGACCACGTAAACGATGGACAAAAGGAATAGCAGAGTCCATGGGAATCTCGATACATCATGCCCATAAACTTGCTCTCTCCCGCTGTTTATACTTTATCTCTACACCGTAAGGCACAAGAGGAACAAGATGAGATGAGATGGTTAGTATTTTGTATGCTTTGGCTGGCTCCAATCCAAACCCATACTTAAAAGATTCCTAAAGGACCCGGGCAAAAGAAATCCCAGGACTATCTACAAACATGAGAGAGGGCTGGGCTACGCCAACTTGGCTGGATCGAGGGCGCAGTGTGACCTGAAGTTACAATAACCGTCGGACATGTCTGGCATTTGACATGGGTGGGTCGTAAAACTAATTATATAAATAAAAGTTGAGATTCACAATGCTGGCGTGTGTGTGTGTGTGTGTGTGTGTGTGTGTGTGTGTGTGTGTGTGTGTGTGTGTGTGTGTGTGTGAGGGGGGGGGGGTCGCGGGGTGATAATCGAGAAGGTATAAAATGCTAAACGTGGCACGGTCACACTGTGGACATCAGCATCTGTAAAACAACCTGTTCCATTGTGTTCAAAGGCATCAACCATCACAGGGACATGCTTAAGGTCATAGACGACCTTAGACAAGAAAATACACATATAGAGATCATAGAAGGAGAAAGGATAATGAACAGGCAAGGAAAACCCACACCTTTTATTGTTGTCAAATGTGGAGGAAAAGACATGCCGAGCCATGTAACATTTAAAAAGCAGCCTAAATATTTTGAAAAAATACGTGCCTTCAGTAGCACAGTGTGGATTTTGCCAAAAATTTGGTCACTCATTAAACACTTGCAGACAGAAAAAACCAGCCTGCAAGTTCTGTGGAGGACTGCACTAGAGGAGTGACTGTAAGCTCGCAACAAGAGACACAAATTATGCTGAACACATCCCCAAAAGAACCTGCGCCAACTGTCGGGGCAACCACGGCACAAGGTACAAAGGGTATCCTGCGTACAAAAAACTGTTGTTAGCCTGGAGGGAGTCAATGCTGACCGAAATACCCATCAAGGTAACTAATCGAAGCAGGACTTCCCAAAAAATAGCCCTGAATTGCGGTCTCAGGTACGGATACTGCAGACAGAAATAACCGCCATAAGATCGCAAGTAGCCGATAAACCACCAGGCGACAGACAACAGGAACACACAAAAACAGGACAAGACACAAAATCAGTTACGGAGTGCCTAAGATAGGCAATGAAAAGAATACAGGAAGGAGAAGAAAAGATGGCAAAGGCCACAGAATATATGGAGGAAGCCGCATGGATGGCGGATGGCGGAAACCACCCAGAGCTTGGAAGAAAAGCTAGAAAACATCAGCATAAAGGTGGAAGGCCAGGAAAGCAGGCTATGGAAAATGGCAAAAGAGTACAAGCAAATGGAAGAGGCAATTTCTAAAATGAATGAAAGAAACAACAGCTGGGGCTGGAATGCAGAAAATGGAGACAAGTGAATGGCAAAATAGAAAAAAACTCCACGAAGCCTTTACAAAGATGAGAACTATTGAGACCGAGACGGCTCTGATAGGCAGAATAATTCAGGGAAGCGCAGTCGCATACAGTCAGAGAGAACGATTACTGCTAGTGGAGGAAGAAACCAGCACCACGACAATGAGACCAGCACAGACTCTGAAAGATAAGGACGGAAAGACAACTAGGAACATGGACAGTCAGCAATAAATAGTAGATTTCAAATGGACACTGGAAATATCAAAATAATATAGTGGAACTGCAGAGGCATCAAATCCACCCCCAGACACCATGCAACAACTGGGGAGCCAGAACTGCATATATGCACTGAAGGAAACCCACCTGAAACCAAATCAAAAGTATAGCTGCCATGGGTTCACGGTGATTAGACAGGACAGAGCAGAAGTGAAAGGGGGCGGGGTCGCCTTGCTAGTAGTACACTACACGAACAGTTCCAAATCGTGACACAGGAAACATTCCTAACCAAGAACTTGGAGTGTGTCTGTGCGACTATCACATGGAATCCTAAAAACCTCACAACAATTAATATATATTATCCTAGAGGAGTAATTGAAGATGAAGATACTCAAGCAATACACGACAGACTTACAACAGAAGCCATGGTAGTGAGAGACTTCAACTGTCACCATACCACATTGGGGGGGGGGGGGGCTAGAAATAGCAGCATGGCTGGTACAAAACTCATGGAGTTCATTTAGGACAACCAGCTGGCAGTACTCAATGATGGGACGATGACCAGGATAGATCCCAAACCAAACTGCCAGGGCAAAGATATTGATCTGACAATAGCTGTAGGTCTAGCAAGCAGCCAGTGGGAAGTGACAGGGGACACGAACACACACCATCTACCTATAATAATTAACACATGAACAAAACCCCAGCTAAGTTCCAACAGCAACAGACCAACGTTTAACTTCAACAAAGCAAATTGGGATCAGTGTCGCGTAACGTATACTACTAGGATGGAATTGGATCAAAGTAGATACTAAATAGACTTCTACGAATAGAGAATCTAACCACTGCTGAAGAAGCGATCAAATGGCTCGAAGTTCTAGAAGAATGATTAACAAAGTCCTAGAATGGATCACTACTTCTAAACAGTGCCAGGCGGAAAGTTATGACGACTAACTGTACTAACACACGAAGACAGTATGTCAAGTTATTCCTGCTAACGTGCCTGGATGAATAATGAGCCCCCACTGCCTAATGATAAGACAGAATGATACGTATAGATGTAGTCCTTTCACTCGTCACACAATCTGATGATGCTAATTCGACTACTATGATGACAGACGCAGTTGTTAAAAATACAAATATAACATAACGTTTAATCCTAAAGAACACTACGTGAGCCCCACTGGGAACTCACTGACACATAAGAGATACGCAGATCCCTGACATCTTGACCAGATAATGTTCAGCTAGATGATATAATCATAGACACTTAGCCAATAGCGGACAAATTAGGATTGCTGTGCAGTGGCAAACGGGTGGGTAGCCACTCATCTGATAATTCTTAGCCTCCTGGATGGTAAGCTGGCAGTGCTGACTGGATCGTGGTATGGACTCCACTCTCTGCTGCATCAAGTGAGTGGTTCGTAGCTCAATCACCGGTCGTGACTACGGCTACAGATGATCAGGGTGCAGGCTCTGTGAATGACAGTGAGAAGGAGTGAATAATCCTTCAAGACAGCCTTGTAAATTCTTTTGGCCATGTCCTGCATGGCATCTTGTCTCATAAATTTTCATAGCATGTATTATTTAAATTTACAGGTTGATTCCTTATCTGAAATCTACAACAGCACACTGATCTCATGGAAACAGCATACAAATGATGTCCTATTCTCTCTGCTGACATTTAGATCAAACATGTACAATCACAATGCTCTACTTCAAAGACCACATTCCAAATATATATTCTAAGTCATGATTACTCATGGAAACATGAACCACAATTCACATAATGACTTAACAGTACATATAGGATGACTTCAATGGACTGAAACTCAGACGCCACAACTCCGACATCACATATACATTAACAAACCATTACATCGATGAAACACCACACATCATTTTTCAAGTATGGAAACACACAAACTACACTCCACACGATGAATTAACATCACATATTGATGAATTCCATAGAATGAAATGAAATCACACACAACAACTATAACTTCACGATGTACACGAGTGAACCATTAAAATCAATGAAACACCCCAAGTTCACTTAAAGAGTTATGAGTTGTACTACGAGCAAGTCTTCCTTATATTAATTAAAACATAATTAATTATCTAGAAGATTTCTTAGCTAGATTTAAGATTATTTTCACTATACACAAGAACAATATTAGGGTTGGAGAATTCCCCCAAGGGTTGAACTTTGTTAAGTGGGCCATCTTGGACCACATGGTAGTAATCTGACTATGGGCAAGATAGAGATTAATAAAGAATAATTAATGGTAACTTATTCACTCTCTGAACTAATTCCTTCAACTAATAAGTATATTATCTAGAGAAATCCCCTAGTTCCGAAGTTTAAGCACATAATTAAATTATCTTAACTCTAATCGTCTACTGACTAACTCAGGTGTCCTTCCGCAGGCAGATACCTAATTTCGAGAATCACGTAATGTAATTTATCCATGTTTTTAATGCCACATGTGACGAGCTTTTCGTTTTACCCTTGTCGGCAAGCCACATGGCACAAACATGGTCCTAATTCTAATATTAGTTAACTAACACTAGTTTTAATTAATAGTATCTATTATCGATCGGCATGGCCGGTAGATTTTGCCGGCATTTTGACACACAGAAAATTGTTTAACAAAATTATTATTAACTCACCCTGCAACTAGATTTTGCCTGGCCTATCGGGAGTTGAGACTATCATTGGCTTTTCTATGTTTTAGAGGGTTTTTCGGCTTAACAAGAGCCAGCAATAAAATATGTTTAAACACAGACAGGTGTTCAATTTTAGCCAATTGACGTGATAGCTCCTGCTCCTTCCAGGTTGCTAGAAAAAATGGCAGATCTTAGGGTGCTACCGGAAGTTAACTTCTCATCCAGGAGAGTTCCCTTCCTGTGGCCAAATTATTTTTCATAGCCAAACCTGAATATAAATTCAGCCTGACTTGATTTCTTGGCTTGTAAACGAACTCTACCCTACATCTACTTCTAACTATAAGAAGAAATAGTATTTAACTCTCTCTATAGTTTTATGTATATAAATACACTAACCAAAGACGATTTTATCTAATATTTGAAAATATAGATAAAAATAAAAATTACTACAGGATACATAGAGGGGTTTACTGAGGGCTATCTCCATCTAGTAACAAAACGATCTGAGAGGTGGGCCAACCTGTCACAAATGCCCATCGTTCAAAAAAAGTTGGAGAAGCAACTTTTTCTCCAGCCCGAACTCTCATTATAGTTTTGTCAGCCCTTACTCTGACGTTTATGGGTCATTTGGACAGGTCCCCCTCTTCATCAATAGCACAATGTCTATTCACAATTCTCAGACTCTTCGTTTCTAAGACACCTTCTAAGAAACCTCCTCGCTTGATGTCGCTTCCAAGGAAATCTTCTCTGGAAACTTTGCTTTCGTTGGTCGGGGTTTCCTTCGTCTGTCACTGATAAAGGTCCTACAATTCCAACATCTCTCCTTCGACCCAATTGGTCTTGATCCCTATACTTCATGCGCGTCGTCCTTACTTTCCCTTTAGACGTCTCTAAGTTGGGATCGTGTTCGGCCGCGTCATCTTCCTCACATCTGTCGGGGTTGTCTTCCCATCTGGATTGATCCCCTTTGGATCCCTTATCAACCACTGCCAGAGTCATAATATGAACTGGTGGGTTCGTGTTGTTCTCAAAATGTCTTTTGAGTAAATTCATGTGGAAGACTGCAGTTTTCCCGCGAATAGAAACAGAGTACTTGTTGCTGGACACCTTCTCTTTAATGATGAATGGTCCTTGCCAAGCAATTTCTAACTTATTATCCCCTTTGGTTAATAAGACTAGCACTTTATCTCCTACCTCTAGAGACTGGTTTCTAATAGGTTTATTATAGAAGGAAGCCTGTTGTTTTCTGGCACGACGGAGAGTGGAGTTAGCTAATTTCCATCCCGTGTGCAGTTTCTGTTTCAGTTCCTCTACATACTGTGAAGACTTGACGACACTCTCATCTGTTCCTTCATCAGTCCAGGTTCTCAAAAGAGCCTCCAGCGGTCCTTTAATTGGTCGTCCGAACAATAGTGTAGCAGGTGGAAGACCGGTGGCGACATGTGGTACTTCTCGATAGGCAAACATTGCTGCTGATAAGTACGTGTCCCAACTATCTGGTTTCTCCTGGACTAACTTGTTCATGATCGATTTGAGAGTCCCCGTATATTTGACCACAAGTCGCTTATTCTCTGTGAGACTAAAACCTGTGGTGATATGGTGCCTCCTGAAGATGTCAGAGATTTCTCCCCTTAACTTCTCATTCAATAATGACCCACTATCACTTACAATAAGAATAGGGAATCCTACTCTGGTAAATATTTCTAGGAGAGCCTCTGCTACCCTAGTTGCATTGATGGAGGGCAGTACAGTAGCTTCAGCCCACATTGTACCTGTATCTACTACAGTTAAAATATAAGTATTTTTCTTCTTAGAAGTGGGCAGTGGACCAATAATGTCTATAGCTACTCGCTCAAAAGGAATGTTCAAAACTAACCCTTCCCCTATGGAAACAGGAGTAGACCACTGCTTGGGGGAGCCCTGTTGACACTCCGGACAAGACTGGACGTATCTTCGTATGTCAGCAGTCATTCCCGGCCAAAAATAATGACAAGAAATACGCTGGGTAGTAACTCCTACAGTCATATGTCCACTGAAGGATATGGTATGTCCCATATGCAATATCTGATTACGATATTGTTTCGGCATGACAAGTTGCCCGTGTTCGGTACCCATAGTTCCTGCCCTATGGTACAACAACTTGTCCTTTAAATAGAAATTTCCAGCTGCTGGAGGATTTCTACCGTTTGGCAGTTTGCCAAAACAAGATACTAAAGTCGGACATTCATTTTGTGCAGCCCTAATCTCCCGAGGTAGAGGGTTGATTGAGAGTATAGGTTCATGTGACTGTGCAACCTGACTCCGGGTCTCCACTGCTGCCATTATCATTGGTGATGAGGGTTCTCCTAAATATACATACTTACGACCAAGCATGAAAGGATATACCGGATCATCGATCACTGCAGCTGAAATGAGTCCAGTGACATACTTAGATGTCACATGTACTTTGGCTATCTTAGCTATTATAGTTGGAGAGCTCCTGGTAGCCCCTTTAACTACAACTGTTTGTTTTGTTAACTGTGATGGTTTCACTAACTGCTTAGCTATTATTGCATCACACTGGAGTCCACTGTCATAGAGACATAGTACTGGACTACTGTTAACCAGAATAGTTTCAACTGTGGGTGGCCTAGTTCCATTACTTGAACATATGTTCTGTTGGGTACTTGCCCCCGTAATCATACACGCAGCATACTGGGTAGGGGGATTATTTCTGCACACGCTCGTGTGGTGATCATTACTTTTGCAGTTCTTGCAGTAAGGTTTACCCCATCCACTATTGTTCGCTGGTGGTTTATGTTTTTGGAAACCAGGATTTTGGTGCGGACCCCCAGTGTGCCCTCTGGTGTCTTTACCATAAGAGTTGTTCTGCTGAAAACCCTTATTCTGTGTTGCAGGAGTATTTTGAGCAGTAGAAGAATTACAAGATTTAGTGGTAGCTACTTCGCCATGGGCAGTTAAATATCGTTCGGCTAGGGAGATAACCTCCTCTAGCCGAGCACCACCATTCTCTGCAATAAAGGTTTGTAACTGTTTTGGAAGAACATCTTTAAATTGCTCAACAAGTATTAGTTCCGCCAGCCCGTCATAAGTAGCATCCAAATCACTCAGTTCTACCCACTTGTTAAAATAAGTGTGTAACCGTGAGGCGAACTGAGGAAATGATTCTCCTTGTGACCGTTTGGCTGTACGGAACTTCAACCTGTAGGCACTAGAAGTTAACTGATATCGTTTCAAGAGAGCATTTTTGAGTGTGACAAAGTCCTTCTCAAGACCTGGAGGGAGTTTGGCAAACACGTCATACGCTGGACCGCGAAGTGCTTGGGAGAGTTTAATATTAAATTTATCCTTAGGCAGATTGTAGGCTTCACACATTAACACAAATTTGTCAAGATATTCATCCATCTGATCCTCCTTCGGGTCGAAGTGGGCCAGTGGAAAACTCATTGCTCCTGGAGTAATATGTTGTCCTGAGGAAATGTCTTGACTGTCAGTTGGGGAGCTGGCACTGCTAAATCTGGAGGCATCAGGATTTTGTAGTTCTAATCTCCTCAGTTCTAACTCGTGCTGTCTTAACTGCTCAGCTAATTTCAAGTCCTTGTCCAGTTCTGCTTGCTTCAACTGGTTGTCCAATTCAGCTTGTTTCAACTGGTTGTCCAATTCAGCTTGTCGCATCTTCTCTCTGGATTCAATTTCCGCCATCTGGATTTGTAATTTAATTCTTTCCTCTCGTTCTTCCTTCTCTCTCTCCTTGATGATGTCCCTTTGTTCTCGGCGCCACTCTCTTCCTTCTTCTATTACATATTTGTTCAACTCTACACCCTCATAACCTAACAATGTTCCTTGTTCTCGCAGTTCCTCCTTAGTAGGTGGCTTTTCAGAAGACATGTTAGTTATGTAATAAGATATCTGTTGATACACCTGAATAACTCACTCACTTAATCAAGAATGTGTTTGTCGCAAAGATTCACAAATATCTTCAATGACAAGCATAAAAAATGTTACACATTGACACAACACTTACCCGTTTGCCAGCAATTCACCTTTGCCCTAACTTATGTTAACTTATATCTATTCTTATGTTAATCCTATGTTATAAGTATATATATATCTATATTAACTAGTATGATTAGTAGCTATCTCTTTTTAGTGACTGAAAGAACTATCTATGAAGTTGGATACTCGACTGAACCCAACAATCTATAGGATTGTCATGCCCGGACCGAGCCACCAGTGTCGCGTAACGTATACTACTAGGATGGAATTGGATCAAAGTAGATACTAAATAGACTTCTACGAATAGAGAATCTAACCACTGCTGAAGAAGCGATCAAATGGCTCGAAGTTCTAGAAGAAAGATTAACAAAGTCCTAGAATGGATCACTACTTCTAAACAGTGCCAGGCGGAAAGTTATGACGACTAACTGTACTAACACACGAAGACAGTATGTCAAGTTATTCCTGCTAACGTGCCTGGATGAATAATGAGCCCCCACTGCCTAATGATAAGACAGAATGATACGTATAGATGTAGTCCTTTCACTCGTCACACAATCTGATGATGCTAATTCGACTACTATGATGACAGACGCAGTTGTTAAAAATACAAATATAACATAACGTTTAATCCTAAAGAACACTACGTGAGCCCCACTGGGAACTCACTGACACATAAGAGATACGCAGATCCCTGACATCTTGACCAGATAATGTTCAGCTAGATGATATAATCATAGACACTTAGCCAATAGCGGACAAATTAGGATTGCTGTGCAGTGGCAAACGGGTGGGTAGCCACTCATCTGATAATTCTTAGCCTCCTGGATGGTAAGCTGGCAGTGCTGACTGGATCGTGGTATGGACTCCACTCTCTGCTGCATCAAGTGAGTGGTTCGTAGCTCAATCACCGGTCGTGACTACGGCTACAGATGATCAGGGTGCAGGCTCTGTGAATGACAGTGAGAAGGAGTGAATAATCCTTCAAGACAGCCTTGTAAATTCTTTTGGCCATGTCCTGCATGGCATCTTGTCTCATAAATTTTCATAGCATGTATTATTTAAATTTACAGGTTGATTCCTTATCTGAAATCTACAACAGCACACTGATCTCATGGAAACAGCATACAAATGATATCCTATTCTCTCTGCTGACATTTAGATCAAACATGTACAATCACAATGCTCTACTTCAAAGACCACATTCCAAATATATATTCTAAGTCATGATTACTCATGGAAACATGAACCACAATTCACATAATGACTTAACAGTACATATAGGATGACTTCAATGGACTGAAACTCAGACGCCACAACTCCGACATCACATATACATTAACAAACCATTACATCGATGAAACACCACACATCATTTTTCAAGTATGGAAACACACAAACTACACTCCACACGATGAATTAACATCACATATTGATGAATTCCATAGAATGAAATGAAATCACACACAACAACTATAACTTCACGATGTACACGAGTGAACCATTAAAATCAATGAAACACCCCAAGTTCACTTAAAGAGTTATGAGTTGTACTACGAGCAAGTCTTCCTTATATTAATTAAAACATAATTAATTATCTAGAAGATTTCTTAGCTAGATTTAAGATTATTTTCACTATACACAAGAACAATATTAGGGTTGGAGAATTCCCCCAAGGGTTGAACTTTGTTAAGTGGGCCATCTTGGACCACATGGTAGTAATCTGACTATGGGCAAGATAGAGATTAATAAAGAATAATTAATGGTAACTTATTCACTCTCTGAACTAATTCCTTCAACTAATAAGTATATTATCTAGAGAAATCCCCTAGTTCCGAAGTTTAAGCACATAATTAAATTATCTTAACTCTAATCGTCTACTGACTAACTCAGGTGTCCTTCCGCAGGCAGATACCTAATTTCGAGAATCACGTAATGTAATTTATCCATGTTTTTAATGCCACATGTGACGAGCTTTTCGTTTTACCCTTGTCGGCAAGCCACATGGCACAAACATGGTCCTAATTCTAATATTAGTTAACTAACACTAGTTTTAATTAATAGTATCTATTATCGATCGGCATGGCCGGTAGATTTTGCCGGCATTTTGACACACAGAAAATTGTTTAACAAAATTATTATTAACTCACCCTGCAACTAGATTTTGCCTGGCCTATCGGGAGTTGAGACTATCATTGGCTTTTCTATGTTTTAGAGGGTTTTTCGGCTTAACAAGAGCCAGCAATAAAATATGTTTAAACACAGACAGGTGTTCAATTTTAGCCAATTGACGTGATAGCTCCTGCTCCTTCCAGGTTGCTAGAAAAAATGGCAGATCTTAGGGTGCTACCGGAAGTTAACTTCTCATCCAGGAGAGTTCCCTTCCTGTGGCCAAATTATTTTTCATAGCCAAACCTGAATATAAATTCAGCCTGACTTGATTTCTTGGCTTGTAAACGAACTCTACCCTACATCTACTTCTAACTATAAGAAGAAATAGTATTTAACTCTCTCTATAGTTTTATGTATATAAATACACTAACCAAAGACGATTTTATCTAATATTTGAAAATATAGATAAAAATAAAAATTACTACAGGATACATAGAGGGGTTTACTGAGGGCTATCTCCATCTAGTAACAAAACGATCTGAGAGGTGGGCCAACCTGTCACAATCAGTTCAGAGACGAGATGGTCAACACAGAAGACATTGAGAAATACACTAAGAGACTAACTAAAAACATCCTGCATGTAGCAATCAAACACACCCCTAATAGAAATATGCCAGATAACTTAAGAACGGATAAACAAAAGTCTGTCATCTCAAAAACAATGGCACAAAAATTCAGTGGCTTGGTGAAATGTTAAGTGCACAGCAACGCTACAAAACAGGAAAAGAGCTCCACAGAAGTACAGAAGGGCAATGACATAAGAGAACGGGAACTTCGAAGAATACAAGAAATGCAGAAATGAAGCAAACAGAGCAGTAAAGCACGCGAAAGAAAAGGGGTGGAGAAGGTACTACCAGAAACTCAGCCCTGACACACCGACCGCCACGGTGTGGAAACAAATAAAAGTAATACACGGGAATAACAAGATAAGCAAAATCCCCACCATCATAAATCCAACACTAGCAGTAAGAAACCAAGACAAAGCTAATGTGTTCGGAGATTACTTTTATGAAGTTTGCTCTAACAACAGAATAGGAAATAAAGAAAGGCAACGAAGGGAGGAGATGATACAAGAGATAAATGACACGACACACGAAGACATTGAACAACACTATATGGATGCAGACATCACGACAGACGAGGTGATGACAGCACTAAAATAAAGGTCTGAAACCGCCGCTTGAGCCGACATACTAAACTACACCATTCTTCCCAAACAAAACCATAGAAACAATCACTGTCATCGTCCTGGGAGTTGAAAAAGGACATATGACAAGGACAGGACATAAGTATGCAATGGATAGGACATAGACGAGGCTAGAGTATCCATCTACAGACAGGACATAAGGACATAGACAGGACAAGGCCCTTGAGTCAACAGTACAACCTTACACCGAATAACCTGAGACACCAGTCAGCAACAGACGGGGTGAGGACGGGACGACAGCCAGAATACCTAGACATCTACATAGCATGATTAGTACGGACCACACGGGGTCACACACCACGAGACCACAGGACTGAGGACTAGGGAGATCAGACTGTAAAGGACCGTGATAGAGCAAGGATGCGTATAGCTTGGCGAGCGAATTTACTGATTGCTGACATGAAAGCTTGCCTCTGCTGAGCGAATGAGGCAGTGATTTGCCGATGCGCTGCGTGTGAGACAGAACTGCGTTACGAAATAGTGAATGCCTTTTGCGGGTGAGTATTTGATCGTACTTATAATTTATCATACTGATGAAATGTATTCAATGTGTCAACGCTAATGTGTGCGTTAAATAAACAATATTAGTTTTACATGCATTCTGCCTTGACACCTTTGTGTATGCATGTATCTACTGTCTCTGTCACATGACGTTGACAGAGTATTAATGGGGGATCGATCCGTTTTGGCGAAACCCCAAGACAGTTAAGAGAAAATTAATTTAACATATTTTTGACAGCTCGTGGGTTAACCAAGCAAAAGAAGTTATTTACAGCACACAACATTCTTAACAAGCTTACACGCCTTTAAACTTATCAGCTACGACAATTTGATAAGTTGGACATAAATTTAAATAACCGACATAACTTGCACACATTACTCACGCTGCAAAACTACAAATTGTATCTTTCCTCTAAACATTTACACTTGACTGACATAACCTTTCACGATACTAATATTTTCTTGTTCCACAACAGAAGATATACATTGGCGTGTAACGAAGATTGCCTGTATTTTCCAAATTTGATGTAAAACAGCTCCAAGATCAGTGGTGGCGCTGTACCAAATTCAACTCTTCCAGATAAGTACTTTATTTGTAAATTGCTTCATAAACTAACACTTTATTTTTGTGTATATAATTGTGTTTATGTATTGTAAATTACCACTTCCAAGGGAAGTAATATTCTATTCAAATCAAAATTACTTTAATTTAGAATTTTGAAAATGTCGACACTAAAAGATTGTATTGAAGCGGGTAAAGAACTCGGATATACGGGTGATAAACTATCACAATGGGCTGTAGCAAAATATAAAGAGAATGTAGAAAGAGAGGAAAAAGCACAAGAACGCCAACTCAAGAAAGAATTAGCAGAAATAGCTACCAAACAGAAAGAATTAGATATCAAACACAAGGAATTAGAAGAAACTACCAAACAGAAACAATTAGAAGCTGACACACAGATTAAAATTAAAGCAATTAGAAATAGAATCACAGATACACATTTCAGCTAATAAATTAAAGAGCAAAGAAGAAGAACAACAATTTTAAAAGTATCAGGGCATTGTTAAACCATTCTGTGCTGGTGATTTTATCTCAGATTGGACGGAGAACTTTGAGACCTTAATGAGATATCATGAAATGCCATAGGAAAACTGGGCAATAATATATATGCGTAATCTCGCTTTCGAACCCCGAAAAGTCATCGAAACAATACCTCAAGAACTGAGAAAAGACTATGACTATAATCGACAAAGGGTCATGCAACATTTTCTATTGGGTGCTCTGGGTTACCAAATACAATTTTCAAAATTAAGCCCTAAATCCAGTCAAACCTTCATTGATTACGTATCAGAAGTTCAGGATACCTTTAACAAATGGATCAATGCAGCTAAAGTAAATAAGAGTTTTGACAGATTGAAAGACCTTATGATAATGAACAAAATCATAACATCTATACCTACTCCATTTACCAAGTTCTTACAGCAAAGCGATTGTGAAAACATTGAACAATTAGAACGCAGGGTATCAGCTTACTACACCTCAGATATAGATATCTTCACGCTAAATTCTAACCAAAATCACATAGTAGTTGCAGTAAATGGTAAGCAATCAAAACCATTGAGTTATAAAACCAAACCAAAAACGAACTTGACACCATGTACATATTGCCAGCTATTACATGAGCAATATCAAATGTGTGATAAGAACCCTGGGTACAGAGCTCACTTAGAGAAAATGGTCAATAAACAACAGACCAAACGAAGTCTGTACAAGAGAGCTATAAAATGTTTTTTTTTTTGCAAACGTTTTGGACACTATTCAATATAAAATGACACAAAGTAGTGCAGCTTTTCATTACAGAGTTAAGACACATACAGAACGTTGCGGCGATTAGCCTTCATCAGCAAACAAACACATTCACAAACACAACATACAGTCAAGGAGATCTCCTGTAACTACATCAGAAGGTGACGACAGGGCGAGAAGAACAAAAGCATGGAAAAATGGAAGCAATGAAGAGAAAATGAGAATTGAAAAAAATGTTAATTGAAAAGAATGTTAGTTGAAGAAAATGTTTAATTGAAAAAAAATGTTAATTGAGAAAACGTTCATACTCACCTCACCGTTCGGATCTGTAAGTGACTAAGAAAATCTCCGATGTATTCTGATACCCGGAGCCGGGTGTTACGGTTCAGTGAGCACATAGAAGGAAGGGGGCGGGGCAGGAGGACGGTAACTGTTCTGGTAAGGGTATCTGAGCAATCACAGTTGATGTACTAGTGGAGTACGAGGCGCGCAAGGTTGAGGGTGGTACTAACCAAAACCCCATTGTGTTATTATAGGGGCGAGTCTTAAAGTCTGGGTGGACTGATATGCGTGAACGCGCATACATACATAGACACACCTCAACAGACAAAATGTTAGTGTATGTGGGAGGCTCACACAAAATATAACCAATCCTAGTGAGGACCACAAGAAACAACCAATCCTAGTGTGGACCATAGAAAATATAACAAATCCTAGTGAGGATCACAGAAAGTATAACCCATCTTAGAAAGAACTCAAAAATATAACTAGTCCTGGTGAGGACAACACAAGAAACAACCAGCACTTATGAGTTCTGCCAGAGAAAGGAACCAACAACTTGAAGGCTGCGGAACCTGGTAGGTCTGACTAAGGACCGGTCTTTATCAGGACAAACATAAGGCAATAATGAAATTACCAGGTAGCACAAGAACCAACCCTTCCCGACAGCCAGAGCGGGACCAATATAACCAGTCCGAGTTAGGGCTCATTCGAAAGAGAGCACAAATAGGAACAGGATCAAAACCCACACAACAACGGATATCAACTCTAGCCAACGCTGAAGAAGCAGGTTCAACGAGATCGAATTTCTAATTTTTGTTTACTAAATGAAGAAGAAGAAGAAGAAGAAGAAGAAGAAGAAGAAGAAGAAGAAGAAGAAGAAGAAGAAGAAGAAGAAGAAGAAGAAGAAGAAGAAGAAGAAGAAGAAGAGGTCACACTTGTTCCTGCACCGAGGTGCCGTCGTCATTTGGAGACGACAGGTTCGAATCCCGGTCGG